>JAYESA010000002.1:123983060-123989254 GCA_036927795.1 Iris macrosiphon
CACGTATCGTCTCAGCTGGGATACATGAAACACGTTATGTACTCCTTCTAATGTAGATGGCAAAGCTAGCCGGTAGGTTACGACACCGGCCCTTTCGGTAATACTGAAGGCTCCTATAAACCTTGGACTGAGCTTCCCGCTTCTCCCGAAACGAATCGTGCCACGTGTTGGAGAAATTCGCAAGAACACCAACTTGCCAACCTCGAACTCTAACGGTCTCCGCCGACTATCGGACCAGTGCTTCTGTCTGTCCTGAGCCACACGAAGTCTTTCTCTAATCTGCTTTACCTTCTCCGCAGCATCTACTACCATTTCTGGTCCCAACAGTGCTCGCTCGCCTATGTCGTCCCAAGATAATGGGGTACGACATCTTCGGCCGTACAGAGCCTCGAAAGGAGACATCTCGATGTTTGCCTGATAACTATTATTGTATGCAAACTCCACCAGATAAAGATGATCCTCCTAAGATCCTCCGAAATCTAGTACACAAGTGCGTAGCATATCCTCGAGAGTATGAATAGTCCTCTCTGACTGCCCATCTGTCTGGGGGTGATATGCAGTACTGAACTTGAGCTGAGTGTCCAAACTCGCCTGCAAACTCCTCCAGAAATGAGAAGTGAAACGACTATCCCGATCCGAGACTATGCTGACGGGAACCCCATGTATCATGACGATCTGCCGCACATACATCTCTGCCAGCTTCTCAGTAGACAAACCCACCTTGAAAGGCAAAAAGTAGGCTGACTTGGTCAACCTGTCAACGATGACCCAAATCGCGTCTTTCCCTCCTTGAGATCGTGGAAGTCCGGACACAAAATCCATAGTAATGTGCTCCCGCTTCCATTCTGGAATCGGTAATGACTGAAGTAAACCTCCTGGCCTCTGCCTCTCGGCTTTTACTTGCTGGCACACTAAGCATCTGGATACAAACTGCGTCACTTTCCTCTTCATGCCATACCACCACACACTCTCGCATATCCCGATACATCTTGTTAGCACCTGGATGTATGGAATACTGAGAGCGATGCGTTTCCTGTAATACCTCCTCACGCAGCTCCCCACTAGGCACACACAATCTAGCACCATGCCGCAAAGAACCATCCTCAGCAATGGTGAAATCAACCTCCAATCCTGCTCTCACATGAGCTCTGATGCTCCTCAGAGATACATCTTCATACTGGGCTGCCTTGATCTTGTCCATCAATTCTGAGTGTATCTGCAACCCCCACATCTGCATAGCAAAACCAGGAACTATCACCTCCATGCCCAAGCTCTCCAAGTCCTCCAACAAATACTGATCCTGTGTCAACAACATAGCTACCGGATACCTGCTCAAGGCATCGACAACTACATTGGCTTTTCCAGGATGATACTGCAAAGATATGTCAAAATCCTTCATCAGTTCCAACCACCGACATTGCCTTATGTTCAACTCCTTCTGAGTGAAAACGTACTTCAAGCTCTTGTGGTATGTGAAGATCTCCACACGCTCTCCGTAAAAAGTGTTTTCACAACTTCAGGGCAAAGATGACTGCTGCTAACTCTAAATCGTGTGTAGGATAGTTCTTCTCATGAGGGCGTAATTGTCTGGATGCATAGGCAATCACTTTCCATTCTGCTGAAGAACACAACCCAAACCTTTTCCCGATGCATCACTATAAATAGTGAAACCTCTAGACCCTGATGGCAATGTCAAAATAGGAGCAGACGTCAACCTCTTCTTCAATTCCTCAAAAGCAACCTGGCACTCCTCTATCCAAACAAACTCTACATCTTTCCGAGTGAGTTTAGTCAAAGGCTCTGCAACTCGAGAGAAATCTTTCACGAACTTTCTGTAATATCCAGCCAATCCTAAGAATCTTCTAATTTCTGCAACGGAGCTTGGAGTGACCCAAGATTATACGGCAACAATCTTCTTTGGATCAATTGATATTCCATCTCCAGTCACTACATGTCCGAGAAATTCCACTTTGTTTAAAAAAAACTCACATTTAGAAAGTTTTTCATAGAGCTTCTCCTTCCTGAGAGTTTCAAGCACTATCCTTAAATGGTTCTCGTGTTCTTCTAGCGTCTTTGAGTATACAAGGATATCATCTATAAACACTACCACGAACTTGTCCAGGTACTGATGGAATACCTTGTTCATTAAGTTCATGAAGACTGTCGGGGCATTAGTTAACCCAAACGGCATCACCAAGAACTCGTACTAGCCATATCGAGTCCTGAATGCAGTCTTCAGAATATCTTCCTTTTTCACCTTTACCTGATGATATCCGGATCTCAAGTCAATCTTTGAAAATATCTTCACGCCACTCAACTGATCGAAGAGATCATCTATTCTCGGCAACGGATATTTGTTCTTGATTGTGAGGTTGTTCAGGGCCCTGTAATCGATGCACATCCGTACCGATCCATCCTTCTTTGGCACAAAAAGTACCGGGGCTCCCCAAGGCGACGAACTTGATCTGATGAATCCCTTTCCGTCTAATTCATCGATCTGTTTCTTTAGCTCCGCCAGCTCATTGTTGTTGATCCGGTAGACATGCTGCGATATTGGTTCTGCTCCCGGTATTAGATCAATAGAGAATTCAACATCTCTATCTAGCGGCAATTCTGGTAACTCCTCGGAAAACACATCTAAGAAAATAATAATAGGATGCGGTGGCTCTTTCTCCTCCATTATAGCTTCGCAAAGAATTCTACGATCTGGCTTCTCTGTCTTTCTAGCAAACTCGAATTCCGGCTCTCCTGGAGGTCGAAACAACACACGACCTCTGCGGCAGTCAATGCTAGCGAAATGCATACCCAACCAATCCATTCCAAGGACAATGTCAAAACTTGGAAGTGGCATTACGAGTAAGCTAGCAGACAAAATACGGTCTCCCAATGTAACGTGATACCCCTTGCAAACATCAGACACAAATCTCTATCCTAGTCAGTGATGCTTGCAACTCCTATCCAAGGGTTCTATTAATAAGTTATGCTTAAGCACAAAGAATATAAATATGAAACTATGTGATGCCCTAATCTAGCGTGCCATGCTGAAATATGATGAAAACAATAAGGTGACATCATTAAGGCACAAGATAGGATATTATTCGAGAAGGACGAATTATGGAAGATGTCAAATCAGATAGAAAAATCAAGAACAGTAAATTTAATTTAGGGATGGAATTCCTAGTTGTGATTGAGTATTTCCTATTCCTAATATCCTATATCCTATTGCAGGCTCGTAATAGTACTCTAGTCATAAGTACTACTACGACATCGCACTTCTTGCGAAGCCTGACCTGCATGGGCCACTATAAAAATGTGTCACGACCTGCACCCGTGTATTTGGGTACGAGTGCGTGGGTACGTCCAGCCTACGCCGCAGTGTCGGCTGTAGAACGCTGTCTGGAACTAGTACTGTATAACCAACACCTCATAATATAAAGGGAACAATTATTATACTCAATCACAAAACTAAGGTAGGTGAAAACATGCTGTATATATATATGTATATAAAAGTTATAGTACAAAATCTTGTATTCATAACTCATACAACTATAGTAAGTCTGCAATCTTTAACTATTGTCATAACTAGGTCTCCCGCTTGCGGCCTTCCTCAATCCTCCAGGAGGTAAAATCAGGCTCGAAGCTATTTCCCAAAGATAGGACATGTCCTTCTAAGTGCTACCTGAAATATTATCCAGTCAGGATTGAACGAGTACAATTCTAATAGCAGTTTCAATACATGATAAGGACTATAAAACAGTGATAGAAAAGTAGTATATGATGTATAAATAAACTGACATCAAGGTATAGTAAGAAATGAACAGGGAAAATGAATAAACAGAGAATATGTCATATATCAACAAGGAAATCTATAGTCACTAAGTGTTTTGAAATACTAGTTTGATTATGTGATCGGCTTAGGATTGCACAATGGGAGCCGGTTAATCATACGTGAAGTGTATGGGTAGCCTTTGCACAGGAATTATATTTGCACAGTATTAGGGTATGATCACATATAAACTAGCATTTTTTTGCCCCGACTAGCATACAAGAATCACACGAATATCATGTATTGTACAAGATCAAAGTCTAAAAACATAAGATATACTAGTCCGTGTTTCTTTGTGTCAGGAATCAAATAAAACAATACTACATGTGTTATAGAAATTATCAGTAAAAAAATCATCAGAGACTGTACTCGCCTGGGGTCCAAAGCGGGTGAAACAAGTCAGAGTGTGACGGGGTCCAGATAACCTATATCATGGATAATTCACATTAATTGGTGAAATATAATTAAATAAATTTAACCCACTAGATTTCTAGGTTAATTTTATGCTATTTCTGATTTATAGATGGGACAAATATCTATAGAAAATAATGTATATATAAGATATATATATATATATATATATATATATATATATATATAGATGCACATATAAGTAGATACATAGCTACATATATAAATACATAGATACACATATATATAAGATATATATAGATACGTATATAGATACAATATAGTATAAGATATATATAGATACGTATAAGATATATATAGATACGTATATAGATACAATATAGTATATGCATATAGATACATATATAGATACATATATATGTATATGATATATATAGATATAATATGTATATGATATATATAGATATATATATATAGATATAATATGATATATATAGATATATATATAAATTACATATATATATACATATATAGTATACATATATACATAGATATATAGATAATATATAGTATACATATATAGATACATATATAGATATAATATGTATATGATATATATATATATATATATATAGATATAATATGATATATATAGATATATATATAAATTACATATATATATACATATATAGTATACATATTTACATAGATATATAGATAATATATAGTATACATATATAGATACATATATAGATATAATATGTATATGATATATATATATATATATATATATATATATATATATATATATAATATGTATATGATATATATAGATATATATATAGATATAATATGATATATATAGATATATAGTATACATATATACATAGATATATAAGATAATATATAGTATACATATATAGATACATATATATAGATATATAGATAATATATAGATATAACATATATAGATACATATATATGTATATGATATATATAGATATAATATGTATATGATATATATAGATATATATATATAGATATAATATGATATATATAGATATATATATAAATTACATATATATATACATATATAGTATACATATATACATAGATATATAGATAATATATAGTATACATATATAGATACATATATAGATATAATATGTATATGATATATATATATATATATATATATATATATATATATATATATAGATATAATATGATATATATAGATATATAGTATACATATATACATAGATATATAGATAATATATAGTATACATATATAGATATGATATATATAGATATACATATATATATATAATATGTATATGATATATATAGATATATATATAGATTAAATAGATATATATAGATATATAGTATACATATATACATAGATATATAGATAATATATAGTATACATATATAGATACATATATATATGTATATATGTATACTATATATCTATATATATCATATTATATCTATATATATATCTATATATATCATATACATATTATATATATATATGTATATCTATATATATCATATCTATATATGTATATAGATATAATATGCTATATATATCATATATATATATAATATGTATATGATATATATAGATATATATATAGATATAATATGATATATATAGATATATAGTATACATATATACATAGATATATAGATAATATATAGTATACATATATAGATACATATATATAGATATATATATATATATATGATATATATAGATATACATATATAGATATAATATGTATATGTATATGATATATATAGATATACATATATATATATATGTATATGATATATATAGATATATATATAGGTTACATATATATATACATATATAGTATACATATATACATAGATATATAGATAATATATAGTATACATATATAGATACATATATAGATACATATATATGTATATGTATATGATACATATATATATATATATAGATATA
>JAYESA010000002.1:124589354-124754354 GCA_036927795.1 Iris macrosiphon
TATATATATATATATATATATAATATCTCTTTTTCCTTTCTTTAATTCCCTTCAACCATAAACTTGCTCACAGCCGACCCTATTCCCATCATCCCCTTCCTTCAACCTACGACCGGATCTCCTCCTCCCACCTGCGCCGGAGCCTCACCCTTCACGTCCGTTGACCGACCGGAGTCGACACCACCTGTGCCAGACTGAACGCCGCTCGCCTGAGAGCACTGTACCACGCCTGAGCAGCTGAAACCCGCTGACCCGCAGGCCTTCTCCCACTAGAACCTGCTGCCACCTTCCCGAACGCCTGCCTCGACTCACAACACCACCCGCTGAATGTTGTACGACTGCCTGAAGCCGTTGTACCTCGTCGACCGGAGACCTGCAGCAGCGCCGTGAATTCAACCGCCCACAGCCGCCTGATTCGACACGAGCAACCCGCTGATCCCTGCCGACTTCGCATGACCCCGCGACTGAAATCGACGACAGCAGATCACCTCGATACGCACGACTTATCCCACGTACACAGGTTCGAGTCCCCTCTCGCGTACATGTACACGTACACGCATACGTGTATTCCTCGTTTGTATGCATCCATATATCTTCAGCTATGTTAAAATATGTGTATTGTGTATTAGTTTTCAGTATGGGTTAATATACGTATAACGTATATTGGTATATAATTGGTATGTACGTATTGGCATACGTATTAGAGTATGGTTAAATGTATATTAGTATAAATATATATATGTAGTATAATTCTTAATTATTATATATACACGTACGTATATGTATTGTACATGTATCCCTAGTACATTTTTAATATATATATATACATAGTATAAATTCTATTAAGTATGTATATACATATATCTATTATATTTGTAACTAATGAATATTAATGTATAGGCTAGTTGATAATATGTATTATCTGTCTGGGTACTAGATGACCCGAGTGTAACCACGGATACCCCATAGTTACCTTGACCTATGACCATAACATGTTAGCAAACTGCCATATGTACACTGATGTATTGGCAAGACCGTATCATTGACTGTCTGTTATGCACAACAACTACAGACATGACACCCTAGCGTAGTCTCTGAGTTTATTGTGTTTGATTGTGTGTATTAGTGTAATGTCTGATACAATATTGTATTATATGATATGTCTATAGGACTGTTGGATCATTCAGACGAGATCCCGGAAATAAGACATTAGTATTGTCAGCTAAGGACCACAGTCGAGTACATTCTCTGACAGTTTCTATTATGTTGATTATCTCTATAATTCTAGTTGTATAGAGTACATGACTCTGACACTGTTGTTTACACGAGTTGGCATTATCGTGACCTGTCACGAGGTGTCATGCCCCAGTCCTAAAATACATAGGACTAGGACACGTAAGCATGCCAGCTACATGTATATGACAACTCCAGTATATGGAAACCATAACACATGCGTACGCTATAAAAGGAACAATAATTCATAAGCGGTAAAACTATCACAAGTCACAAGGTATAATCTAGATCTCATCCAAAGAACTCAAATAGAAATAAATAACCAATATCTATGAAACTAGATCTCAATATAAAGTATCTAATGATGATAGTCGGGTGGAAACAAATCCACTGCCAACTAGACTATAAAAACAACTACAATATAAGTACATCATCTAACAATCACGAGGCTCGAAGAGAAGACCTCATCGCAATATAAGTAGCCAGTCCGGATCCGTGCTCTTGTGAATACTCATGAACATCTACACCTGAAAAGGGACTAGGTCCTCAAAGGGACATAACAAGATACATAGAAGCATGCCATAAAGTAAATATTATGAAAACTTAAGGGTGAACTAACCAGCTAAGTGAAATGCACTTTGAATACAACCTTGGTACGTATGGGTAGGTGAAAGGTATAAAGCATATCATCGAGCCAGAGGCAAAGTACCTGGCATTAGTTGTAAACTGGATGCCATGAGTATATGCTGACTACATCACCGATCATGATAGCGCACAGCTAGTAACCTCTGTCAGATGTATCGACAAGCATATACGCCCATAACTGGGTAACACTAGCCCATAACCGGGTAATACTGGCCCATAACCGGGTAACACTAAGGCTCATGGCCCCGCAGTTTACTCTGAAACTACGGCAGCCAAATGTCTGTCCCATACGCCTACGAATTGTCTTCTCCGCCCAATGATCTATGCATGTTGTATCCACCACACGCTGTAGCTACTACACCAAGACGAAGTGCAAGTATCGGTGTCGTAACTCTGGCTCATAGTTTATCGTTAGAACAATAGTCCAACCTTACAACCAAATAAGGACAAGAATTGGACCTTCGTACTACAATAGTCTATGCTCCGACTACTAATAACTGCTAAGTCTTCTAACATGCATCACTATTAGCAGTTATACCCTATCCGTCGCACGACCTACACGTACAGGTGGCCAACCACATACATAAGTCTGTGCCCTACATGAGACTCACAACACGTGTAAGAAATGTGTCAAGGCCTGGGGAGTCATACTGATAACTCCACAACTTTAGGTGGGTCTACTAGACACTAGGTCAGACACAAATCCTAACGTCAATGCCTTCGTTGACTGCACCCGAGTCTTCTCGGACGCGCACAGTTATATAATATTAAATTAATAACATGCAACTAATAACAAAATTTAAATAGTACAATAAGGCAAGGTATACTTGCCTGGCCAGAAGCTGCATAGTGCCAATAACCTGCTCTTGAAGTCATGCAGAACGATCCAATAGCTCTTCGGGGTCAGCGTGCACAGGCACGGGAATCGTGGGTGACGGCTGTGGGTTATCTTCGGCAAGGGTGACGGGTCCATAATGATGAGGATGACAGTAAGAATATATATATTAATTAGGGTTAAGGTGATTACAATGGTGATGACGATAGTAATGATGATAGAAATGATGATAATGGTGGTGATGTGGATGATGATAGGGGTGATGGTGATGACGAGGATGATGAGGGGAGGAGAAGGAGTTAGGGAAGTAGAACAGAAGGAAGAGTTGAGTCCATGATGGGGTTCTCCGGCGGGACTGCTCGGCATTGTACAATCGGGGAAGATGAAGTCGACCGAGGTCGGGACAGCGGCTCCAAGCGAGGAGTGGGGTCGTGCACGGGTGTCGAGCCCGGCGGCTCGTCGAGTGGGGATCCGGCAGGTTGTCATGGTGGTGGAGGTGGACAGAGCAGAAAGGAGGATGGTGGTGCTGGTCGGGTTGGTGTCGTCGAGGAAATGGCAGCAGGGTCGTCGACGGGGAAGCTCGGGCGGGTGATCACCGAAGAAGAAGGGAAAAGGAGGTCGGCTGTGCAGGAGGAGGAGGGCTCAGGTGGCGGGTTGGTCATCGCGTGGAGGGGTCAGGCGAGGGCACAGTGGATGTGGGTGCCACTCCGACGAGTCTCGACTGGGGTCGACGGGTTGAAGGAGAAGAAGAAGATGATGAATAGGGATGGTTGGGTATTTCGGCTGAATTTTGGTTTGGGTTTAGGTTTTGGGAAAAATAAAGGAAAAGGAGATATTTATACATGTAGGATTTTTAGGTGTTTGACCTAAAAGTTTGGGCTTGGTCAACCCTCCTTGGAGTTGGGCCTTGCCTCACATGGGGGTGTTTGGAGGGCCATAATTGCATTGTTTAAATGCAAGAATAGGTTTAAAATAAAGTGAGCGATGTTGCGCGTTGCACATTCCGAAAATTATAGAAAAATTCCTATGAAGGAAAAGGTTGGATTTCTTCCTGTATTGTCTAATGGTGTGGACACCTTAATACATTTTTGCATAAGAAGAGTCCAATAATTGGAAAATTGCACAAAGATAGAAATTGAATTAATTTAATTAAAATTAATGCGCAAGGTGTTCTGGAATTAATTAGAAGTATATGGGGATAAAATTAAGTGGGACACAAGTATCATGGACGTAGAGGATTCAGTGTAGAATATTATCATTAATTGGATTGCACAAAATAGGTCAAGATTGTGTCTCCAATTTCGATTGGAACGCATACGGGTACAAAGTTGAATTTATTTAGAATTAATTAATAACGTCTGCGACGAATGTTGTGCGACTAAAATATAACACAAGAAAGCATAATTATAAGTTACACCAAGGTTAGAATAGAAGGCAGTCATGTCTAGGGCAAGAGTATAAAATTTGTAGGTAGACAGTGGCTAGTGTAGTGCTACAATTATCGAAGCAACGGTAAGGCACACTAAGTGATATAAATATTATATAATTAAATAAAATGCTGTGTTCTAATTCTAATTGGGTTCAAACTAGCCCTAGTTTCACTATTTAAGCCAAGTAGGCCCAATTTTGGGTGAGGGGATTTACAATCTACCCAACTTAAACTAATTTTGTCCTCGAAATTAAAATAAGGCATGGTTGCTCTCTATCTAATCTCACTTGGTCATAGTCTAAAAGAATTTACCTCAATTTTTAACATTGCGGTTTCTACCCAACTTAGAATTTACCCATCTATCATCTAAGGCTATACATCTAAGAAAGCTATTCTCAAATTATTTAATCATGTTATTTAATCCTTAAAGTTTTAACACCAAACATATCATCTATGATATGCCCTTAATCAACTATAAAAGGGAGTCACCAAGGCCGTCATAGGAGGGCGATACAATATTTTGGTAATGGTATTGTAATAGAACTGGAGGGAATGTCTTATGATGGAAGTGGCTTCCTTTGGGTTCTTGGAGAGAATTTCATAGAATGCGTAGTCGATGAATGGAAGTCTCCAGTCTTGTGAGTTAGTGCTCGTCTCTACTAAGTATCTCCGACACAGAGAGAGGTTATTCTTCGGGCAGACCAGCTCCTGACCGATCACGGTGATTAGTTCATGGGTAATGACTGGAACATCGAGAGAGGCTGCTAGTCAGGCTAGGGCATCCGCCTCTACATTTTGCAGCCAAGGGATGTGCTCTATGAAGAACCCCTCGAAAGTCGAGTAGTGTATATAAGGTATTAGGAGTGCTTTGGATGAGTATAAGCATGTGTAGGCTGATTGGGTATTAGTTGTAGACTGATTTTGTGTGCTCACTGTCTTGACTGTGTGTGTGCACTGTCATAGTGTACTATACAACTAGAGGGGAGGGTTGTTTGGAGTTTTAGATACTGTGGTGTGTGTACAGTGTAGTGGTCGGGTTCTGTTATGCCAAACAACATGCAATAGCAGCAGCAGCAACAATAATCCCGCATAGGGGCAGCAGCAGCAACAACATGCAATAGCAGCAGCAGCAACAACAATCCCGCATAGGGGCAGTAGCAACAGCAACAATGCATAGCAGCAGCAACAACATGCAATAGTAGCAGCAACAACATGATGAATACGTTTGAGTGTTAGTAAGATATTGATGTTTAGGATATGGTGAAGGTTAGTGTCAGTTGTTAGTATGTTGTAAGTATTTTTGATTTGAATCCTAAGTTAGAAGGCTAGTTATGATATATTGTTGGATACTTAAGCTATATATATATATATATATATATATATATATATATATATATATATATATATATATATATATAATGTTAAGGTATGTTGAGTTGTGTATTGATATATGTTATGTGTGTTAGTATACTTTAGGTTATAGATATTAGCTATATGCATGAATGATGATATGTATTATTAGATACACATGTTAGTGTTACATTTGGGTAGGTATGGATATAAGATAGCTAGATTAGTATTACCTTGTGTAATCAAGGTAATTACTAGGTATTGGAGTTAACTAAAGGTATTGGGAGTTGTGTATCTAGATGAGTGTAGGTAGTGTGATACCGTGTTGGCTCAAAGCCAATGTATCCACTTAGTATTAGTTTAGCTAGGGATACTAGTATATATTATACTTGTGTATTATATAGTATTTTATGAATCCTAGTATCCTAATGTAGCTAGTATAGCCTAGATACATAGCGTATGGACCCAATATCCTAGAGGTGGACTCAATATCCTAAAGGTGGACTCATTCAACCTTGAAATAGCTAGTTTGACTAGTTTGACCTAGAGTTGAGCTACTTTGACTGTTTTGACCTAGAAATGGCTTAATGACCTAGAATTAGGCTTTTTTAACTTATTTTTATTCCAAAACCTTGTATTGATATAATATTCCATATTTAGATCCCCGTTGCACTTTTTTGGATATCTTTGATACTGTTCACCGGATTCCAGGCAAGTATATTCTCTGATAGTTTCTTATTTATGATATCCCCTATATTTTTTGTATTTAGTGTAGATATCCTTAATTTTTTGACACGATGGTTCCACAAATTGGTATATCCGGATCTCGTCATGAGATGTTATTCTTTGGTATTTATGGTGTATCTTGTGTAAGCCTTTTTCCTCGTTCTTCTTGTATATATACAAACATCGATTCTTGGGGAGACTAGCTACCTACTCAATGAATCCCGTGTCATAATGTACCATGGTTGGATCCACTATACCACTCAGGGCGGGGAGTGTTAGTGTAGATATGTGATCATACCTCTCCTTGTGCATCTTCTTGTGAGTGTTGATCATACACCGTATGTATGATTAACCAGGCCCTAATCCTTGTATAAGTTCCCAAGCCGATCATATGTTGAAGCTGCTCACTCACATAGTAGTAATATTTCTTGCTCATTTCTATGATGCTCATTTCTTGTATTTAATTCCAGTATTCCTATTTTGTATATCTCTTGTACTTATATCTTGCATCTTGTATATTTACTCTATTTACTGTTATATAATTTTTATTATTCATTGGAACTGCTGTTAGAGGTGTACTTTGCTCCTTTCCTGACTGGATATATTTTTTCCAGATGACACTGAGGAGTGGTATCCCACTCACTACGGGCCTCAGGACGTAGTTGGCTTAGAGCTAGAGACTTTGGCTCAGGAGGGTCTCATCCCGGTTGAGACAGACGACCTAGTACTTTTAGCTCAGTAGATAGGTTATTATACTGGATTTGTCTCCAATATTTGATATTAGTATTTCTTATTATTAGATGACTCATTGGATATTATTTTGTCTTGTGAGTTGTATTTGACTCTTTTGTTCTTTATATCATATTTGTATGATTGCTCCATCTTATAAATCTTTGATTGAGTATCTATACTTCATTGGTGATATTATATATCTTGATCATTATTACTAGATAGATAGTTTACCCAAACAACGTTCTACCGTTAATGCAGCGGCATAGGCTGGACGTTGTTCACTATTCGTGCCCCTACACTGGGTGCGGGTCATGAAACTTGGAGTCCCTTCAAGGGGACAAATTTTTGTGCCCCGGATTGATAGAAAATTGGCTGAAAGTTGGCCAAAAAACTGTTCGAAAACTGTTATAAAATTCAATCCAACCACCCATGTTCACGACCAATTTTCTACCAACTCGTTTATTATTTTCAAAATCTAATTAATAGGAATTCTTCATAATATGATCGAGATTATTATTTTCTTTTATTGTTTATTAATTTGCAATGTGCATTAAATTATTCGAATTCCAAAACGATAAAAAAAACTTATTTTTTTAAAACTAAAATCTTGCGGTATGGAGTACGCTCCGCCAAACGGGACCACCTCGTCGTGTACCAATTCTACCGAAAGGAGCATATGGTATATCCGGACATGTGGACTTTCGCGGAAGTTTATTCGGATGTGTGTGGGCGCCGAAATTAACCCGTATCCGTAAAAAGTCCCCCGTATTAGTATTTTTTAACTTTCTCAATTAGTTTGTGTACGTTCGTCGGATTACTATAAAACTTGTGCCATTAGACTCTCAGCGTTTGAATTATCATGTGATCCGAGTTTCGTTCGATTCTGACTCAGTCGACGGAATACCATTTCGTGGGTCCTACAATTTGACTTGAAGAGCGATTTTGTGATCGGCTCACCGGAATCCAAAACTGGACATATGGTTGAGTTCGTATTATCGTTTAGAATTTGTTTGACCTATAATTTATCCTATTTAGAGACCATTACCCTTGATACGTATTTCGGTGCAAAGTGGCCCACTTTTGGATCCTGATTTGGTCCGTAATTACTGGTTTGCCCCCGTGTCCCAATTGGACGAAAGGGTCGAGTTTTCTGACTATCTCGCTTATTCCAAAAATGTTGGTAATATTTATTTCAGCATCCGGAGACGTTCGTACATCTTCCTCTCTTTGTGCAACTGTTAACTTGAAGTGTTTGCAGCCAGAACATTGTCTAAACTTTGCTCGAATACTAGGCATGATACCTTTCTATATCTACTGTCAGTTTATTTTTATTTCAGCATTTTATTTTATTATTGCATAAATTATTTTCATATATAAACTGCGCGTCCAAGGAAACTTGGGTGCGAGGACGGTATGCGTCGTTATATGTCTTTATTTTTAATTTGCATGTTGACCTAGAGTTAAGAGACTACCCTATGATTTTGAGACATCTTTATGTTTTATTTGGCCATAACACATTTCTCACACGAGTTGCGAGTCTCATGTAGGACACATACTTGCATATTCGGCTGGCTACTGGTACGTATGGGACATACGATGGATAGAATATAACTACTAATAGCGATGCATGTTAGAAGATTTAGCAGTTATTAGTAGTCTGGGAACATAGACTATCGTGGTATGGTGGTCCATTCCTTATCCTTTTTTGGTTGTAGGGTTGGGCTATTGTGCTACAATTGGCTATGAACCAAAGTTACGACGTTGGTACATGCACTACGTCTCGGCGTAGTAGCTAGATTGTGTTATGGATGCGACATGTATAGGAGCATGGGGATAAGGAGGAGGACAATGACAATATGTATGGGAAGCCAAATTGGTGAGCCAAGTCTCCAGATGGAACTTGGTGTGATGATATATGTTTATGAGATACCTTGCTATTACTAGATACCCTGTTATTGTATGTATATGAGCCTAAATACCACCCATGTGCACAAAATTTGTCCACCAATTTGCACTTTAGGTGACTAGAAAACCCTTTGCATATTTAATTACTTATTGTAGTTTATATATCTTACTTTTATATATCTTATTACGTGCCTCTGAGGACCTGGTCCCTTTCAAGGTGTGGACGATCTTGACTATTTGTAGGAGCACAGATCAGGACTTGCTACTTCTCTCTCTTTCGATGAGGTCTTTCCTTTGAGCCTCATTGATCATTAGATGTACTTATTTTGTTTCTTTATATTCTAGTTTGGTAGTGGATTTGTCTCCACCCAACTAATTATTCTTATCAAGCATTTTATACTTGATTCAGTTATATAGTTGATTGGTTATTCATTTCTATTTGATTTTGTGGATAAGATCTAGTTATGTCCTGTGAGTTATGACATAAATCTATATTACTTTTGAATTATTATTCATAATACGGCGTACGTATATGTTATGGTTTTCATATATTGGAGTTGCCATATACATACGGCTGACATGCTTATGTATTCATATTCCTGCGTATTATGGGACTGGGGCATGACAACAACAGAGGAAAGGAGAGAGAGAGCAGAAGAGAGCTTCTTCACCCTGCATCAGATCGTCAACGGAGTAAAGGAGTCGCCATAGCGCTCTTTGTCCATCGCGATACCCCATAATCAAAAATTTGAACTTAGATTGTTTGTCTAGGACCTCTTTGTACTTTTTTCTGTTTGTTATTGAACCAATCAATTTTAATGGCAAATAACGTGCACGTATATTGCACGTATGTAAACAAATTATTAAAAAAAAATTATAAATACTATCATTCCCAGGAATCGAAGCCAAGCAACCAACAAAAATACCTCTCACCTTAACCATTTGAGTTAGATTTATTTAATTATAAATAAATAATATTAGGTAGTTAAATAATGAGTTATTTAAAAAAAAGTTAGTAGAGTATTTACAAACAGCTGACGGCTCAAATTTTAACCTTTTCCAAGCCTTATATATATATATATATATATATATATATATATATATATATATATATATATATATATATATATGGGAAAAATTAAGTCTAATTTTTTTGGAGAGAACTCACCTGTAGCCTCTTCCTCTTGTACCCCTCCTAACCCTCGTCTTCCTTCCTCCTACTCTAGTGATTCTTCCTAGTTCATGCCTCCCTCCTTCCCTCCCCCCGCCTCTTCCGACCAGTGGTGAGAACATCATTGATGATGGCTAGACCACCGTTAAGAAGCGGTGGAAAGGAAAGTCTCTCAAAGGGAATGCGTAAAGGAAGGGCTCCCCTCTACCCAATATACTGGTGAGGGGTAGGTTGGTACCCTCTAGACTGTCGCCAGTATTTAAGTATCTAGCCCGAACCCTAGAGGTGCTCTCCACTCAATCTGTAGGCACTGCTTGCCAAGTATTTGCTTATATCACCTTAAGGACTTCAGCTCCTTTTAAGTCATCCAGTAGTTCTCCTATTTCGTGGGTAGATATGTGTAGGCCTGGAACGACCAGGAAAGAAATAGAAATAAAGTATATTGAGCCAAAGATTTTTCAAGGAAGAACGGTGGTGGAGATTACTGAGGACGACCTAGCTGAAATGGAGGAGTATTGGAAGTACACAATAGTTCTCTACGTTATTGATGCCAGATCATACTTTGGACAACTTAAGAATTTTTCTCTATAGATGTAAAGGCCGGAAGGAAGGATGAATGTATTTTCTAGAGAAAATGTGTTCTATTTCATAAAGTTTGGCTTAGCGGAAGACAATGACAGTGTTATTCAAAATGGCCTATGAATTTTCGATGAGAGGCTTGTAGTTATGTGACGATGGGACCCTTCCTCTAACTTTGAATGATTTTGACTTGCTACTGTTCCCATCTGAATTATACTCATGTGGCTCTCATCTCAACTATGGAGCACTCAGCTATCATGATGATGGTCAGCACAATTAGTAAGCCCTTACCAACCGACAACTATATGACATAGAGGGGATGGTTGACATTTGTGAGGGTGTTCTTTAAAATCAATAAGGTGGACACTCTACCTGAGAAGTTAGGGATTGGGCTCCCGACCGGTGAAATAATTTTCTAGAAAGTAGAATATCAATGGGTTCCGCCCTGCTGTCGATCCTACCGTAGCTTTGGACACATCATCTTATAATATCCAAACTCTGGATTGACGAATGATGATCTCTCTCAGGGCCTTCAGGGATGTAGTTATAAGGACGCACGTACCTCTGAGGATGGTGCGACTAACACAATGGTACTCCAGCTCTCCAAGTGAGGTGGATGGAAACTCTTTGGGGGCAAATTCCATAGAAATTGATAAGGCATTACCACACTCTGATATGCCATCTTCGATGTTGGATAAGAGAACAAGAACTGATCTCGTGGGGACTGCACAACCTATTCAGGTGGCAAAAAAAATAGGAGTAGGGAAGGGCTTAGCACAAATCAACAGGTGTTGGTATTATTTAGGCATGGAGATCAGCTGGTGGAAGTGAAGGACGTTATGAAAATACGGAGGATTCCTGCATGGTTATCTTTAGGGCCAAGGTTGAAAGACAGGAAGGAGACCATGTCAGGGTGAGGTGAAGACTAAGAGTGGGGGATCTCTATGTATTGTTCCACCTATGGACTATTCCAATAATGATCAAACAAGAGTGTTTGAACAACATATTGAGGGGCCTCAACTTCAGGAGTCTTGGCCTATCCTAATATAGTATGACAAGCTATAGTAGAAACGAAGCTAGAAGGAGGCAAAGCTCCGAAGGCTCAGCCGGATGGACTCCCTACTCCCCAATAAGAGAGCTCGCGTGTCAATAAGAGTATTAACTACCATCTTCTATGTCTTTCCCCAGTCCCAAAATACGTAGGATTAAGATATATGGCAATGTCTAGCAACGTATCAAGTAGACTATAGCCTAGCTCGAATACATATAGGCTATCTAGAGGTTAAGTATATATGTCTAAAATGTTAGGTCAACTACATCTCAATCCACATAATGAATAAAAGTCAAGGATAAACAAAGTGTATTAGAGCCAACCACCTAATAATACACTTAGTCAGATCAAGCTTGAGAAAAGAATAAACTTACAAATACTAGGTTGAAGTAACATCATGAGTCGATGTAGGACAAAAATATAAACATGATAGAATATGATGAAGGTGTCAACTAAATATACTTAAATCCTAAAGACGCAATGTAGAAACATGAAAAATCTAGATCCATGAGCTCAACAAACATGTGCCCCACAGTCGACTCAGAAGAAATTAGGACGCAGGATGACCATGCGGCCAAGAAAAGGCAGCATCCATGCGCCCCCAAATATTGGCCGTATAAAGGTCTGACACCAAGATTATGTCTGACACAGAATCCTAAAAAAAGGATTTTCTAAACGCCTCGAAAGATGTGAGAACACTAAGCGACAAGAAGCTTTCATCAGACTAATAATGACTTCTGAAAAGCGTACAACGCCACATATACGATACCTCATGCGTCCCAGACTATATGTGCTCCATGTGTCTCTGGCCCCATGCGTCCCATACTCTATGCGCTCCATGTGACTATGGTCCTAAGCATTCCAGACTCTATGCGTTCCATGCGTCTTTGGTCCTATGCGTTCCAAATTCTACGCATCCCATGTGCCTTTGGCCCCATATGTTCCAGACGCCATGCGTCTCATGCATCTCAGACTCCAAACATCCAACGTGGCAAGGTTCCTTGTTACAAAATCTTTCTATTACGATTCTCTTCAACTAAATGTGGGTCATATGTCAAGCTGACCAAGTCTCGCAAACAGAAGACGAGAACCGCCATAATCTCCAGCAAACAACCAATCCCAATAAAATATCCATATGGCAGCTTGCCCTGAACTTAATCCATAATATGCTCCCACAGTTGTAACCACATTCTGTTAAAGGATCCCCCTGCGACCACAAAACAAAAGGACACGTGGCACCTATAGCCCATCAATAGGATAACTATAAATAGAGGTAGCTTGGACGTCCCAAAGGCGGGCTTTCCTTGCTTCAGAGAGAACATAGCCCTCCAAGAGAGCTACATACATGCACACAAGCTCATGAGAGAGAGAAAAGAAGAGAGCATCCCTCATTCACTCATCGGACCGTTAACGGAGTAAAAGAGTCGATGTAGTACTCGATCTCCATCGTCACACTATCCAGATAAAAAATATTATACTTATATTGTCTGTCTAAAATTTCTTTGTACACTTTTATTTGTTATTAAATGAAGGTTTCCCAAACCCAATGTAATAGCGAACAAGGTGACGACTCTACTGGGGACTTCCTTCCCCTCTGATAAGAAGGTCGTTACGTAGTTCAATGCGTCAAAGCTGGGTTCGATATAGAGGATGTTGGTTGTACTATTCGACCAGCAAGCCTTTGAGGAAATGCTCTCTTAGGGAGACGCTTCTCCAAGGCTGGCAAAGCCTAAGAAGACCCACAGGACATGGGTTGCAAAGGCTACTGTGCCTTACCCAACTGTGGAGCACGTGTTCCCAATCTCTCTCTCCCTCATAAGGACCGAACGTTATACGTCCACTTCTTATGTGGCAGCCTATTCAAACAAGAAGGGTGCTCAGCACTAGAAGACCCACAGGACATGGGTTGCAAAGGTCGTTGTGCCTAACCCAACTGCAGAGCATGTTCTCCTTGTCTCTCTTTCGACCACAGGGAACGTACATCATGTATCCACCTCTCATGCGATAGCCTCCTTGGATCAGGAAAGTGCTTATCCCATGAGCTCTAGCAGAGAAAAATACTACGATGCCAAAAGTTCGAGCGCTAAGACACGCTCCATGCGGCTACATCAAAAGCCGCATGAAGAGGACTATGCGGCACCGCTCGGCAGCCGCAAGCATATGGCCTCCTGCAGCAAAAATAGCTACTGAAGTTTCGTCTTCGACCGATTTTATGCAGCACTGACTCCATGCACCTTGCTGAAAAAAAGGAAGATGGAAACTTGGACTCTTTATACTACGCACTAGCGCATGCTAGGAAGAAGAAGTCTAGGGTAATACAAGGTCGCCAAACTCAAGCAATTGCTCAATAAACCAACCGTCAGCAGGCGCTGCTTACTGCGCGTTCCCCTGATGGAAAGTCATACAAAATCGGTACATGTGTCCAGCCCGCAGTGGCAATCGGACTGGGTCGGTCTAAAGATTATTCTATTGGCAATTTGGGGCAAGTTCTTGTATGATTCCCAGGTCAGGAAGTGTCACGACCCTCACCCGATAAAAGGGGCACGAGTACGTATGTACGTCCAGCCTACGCCGCAGCATCGGCGATAGAACGCTGTCTAGGTCAACTAACTATCAATCTCGTACAATAATATATATAACATGTCAATGATATCTCAACTCCAAAATAGAGGATAATATAAATAAGGCAACACAATACTCAATCACATATCTAAAGCACGATAAGATAACAAAGAAGTCTAACATAACTACAAAGTCTAAACGTCAACAACATCCAAATACAACAATAATATCCAAGTCTTAAATATCAACCGAAAATAAATCTGGTACCAAATGCTAATGAAAAGTAACTAGGATAACTAGTGATTCTGGTTAGATCTTTCGGCAAACACTCCTGAATGTCAGGGCCCATGGTTGCAATCCCCTCTTGTGGTCCGTAGTACGTGGGACACCAGTCCTCAAGTCGTCATCTGAAAAATATATCCAGTCAGGATGGAACAAGTACAACCCAATAACAGTTCAAATTAATTAACAAAAACTATAAAATAGTAAAATAGAGGATGCTATATACAATGAGAAAAAAATAACTGATGCAATAGCAATAGTAAGGAGAGACAGTCAATGTAAGCAATAGGGTATAGCCGATGCATATATGAAATAAAAGAGAAGGAACTACAATATCACGTACAAGACAATGTAATCTATGAACTGAATATGTAACTACAACATACAATGCGTTTTAAAATACTATTTAGATATGTGATCGGCTTGGGAGATTCTACACTAAGGGAAAACTAGCTCAACCATATGTGAAGTGTATGATTAGCTAGTAGCCGATGATTTACATTACTTGCCAATATTTCTTTATCACATATCTAGCTAGCACTTCCCCCGCCCTGACTGATATGATGGATCCAACCATGACACGTTACTAGTCAATGTATCGAATGTTTAACCAATACTATCCAATGTTATCCAATACCAACAAAGAGCAGTATTCGATACCATCTCGATAAATCAAGGTAACATCCCATGACTGACGATCCAATAATAATAACAATCCGTGTACCATCGTGTCAAGAATCATAAATAACATTTCTAAATACTTGAATTATAGTAGTAATAAAATAATAAAAACTATCCGAGAATGTACTCGCCTATGGTCCTGAGCAAGGGATGTAAAACGATATCCGAACTGGTATCACACTGACCTATATATGAAATTCGATATCAATTGGTGTTTCAGAATCATAAATATGCATAACTAGGCTTGCTCTTGGTTTCTAGATTAATTCTAGGTTAATAAAGTCAAACTAGGTCAACTACCTATTTTTGGGTTCCAAAATACATATCGAGTTGATCTATGGGGTTATACTAACTAATACTAGTCGATACTAGGTGTTCTAGGTCTTACTAGCTAGTATAGATATATTAGATAACATAATATATATATACTGATATATCAATAGATATTCTATATAATATCTTATAATACCTAGTTACTATGAATCAATACTTTACCCATTACCTTAACCACTACCTAGCACAATATCCCAATACCTTGATATACCCCAACTAGTATCTAATATTAGCACTTGATACCTAATACCCCATAACTAGTATCTTGACATATATTCCCACCACTCTCATAAGCACTAGAATCACCTTACTATCTTAGTTTCCTAATACCTTGATACACAAGATAAATACCTACATAACACTTGCCTCTATTGTCACTACCACATTTTCAGATTAGGGCATTATTGTAATTTCCCTGTTTAATTTAATTATGTAAACAATTAATTTGATGAGTTTATTAAATAATTATGAGGTGTTCTTGATGTTAGGTTTTAGTTTAAACCCTAAAAACCCATTAGGTCTAACCCTAATGACCAAACCCTAATTTGTAATCTAGTTTTAGTGAAACCCTAATTTGCATTTTAGATTTAGATTTAAAAACCCTAGAAATGGCAAACCCTAACTAATTTAGTTCTATATGACTAAACATGGAGGGTTAATTAAACCCTTGCATTTGAAACCCTAACTCTAGTCCTATTTAATGAAGGGAAGCCTCCCTCAAGCCTCTTCCTTCATGAAGAAAGCCTAAACCAAGCCTCCATTAGAAAAACACCATTCCCTCCCCATAAATTTCAGGAATTAAAATCCTAGAAGTCCATTTCCTCCTCCATCAATGGGAATCAAGGAGCTTGGACCAAGAAGACTTGGAGAAAGAGAACCTTCATTGGGAAACCATCTCCCAATAGGCGAGAATCTGATTTTAACCCATTTAATTCTGTTTTTCTTTTGTGTTTGGCCATTAGGAACCCACCAAATTGTTTAGATATCATTTTTGGAGTTTCTCCATGGAAAACCTAGGAGAATCTAGGGTTTGGTGTACATTCGGGTGTTTTCCCCCAAATTTTAGGAACCCTAATCCTAGGGATTTCATGTAGACACGACTACATCTCCTACGTATGGGTTTAGATCTCAATTCTTAGGGTTTTGATTTGAGGATTCATGGGTTCTTATGTGAATCCTTTTTTCTGCACTCCTTGTGTTCGATGGAATGATTATTAGGGGTTTACCTATCTAACGTATTCAAATTTCTGCATATTTTGATATACCAATCTATATACATAAATATATTTGCTTTGTGTAAACAGGTTGTGTGCAGTAGGGGTTCTATGCACAATCGGGTCTTGTAATGTACTGAGCTGTGTGCTGTGTGCATTGGGGGTCCTGTGCAGTCGGGTGTGTATGTAGCTGTGTGTAGTGAACATATAGGAACTGTGTTCTTGCATCAGTACATCAGGCATTAGGGAATTAGAGTATCATTGTGAATTGGGGGTTGTGTTAGGGTATGTATCTGCAACTACCTGTGTGTGTGTGTGCCAGTATAAAAATCAGTGTGTAGTTGTGTGTGTATCTGTGTGTAGGTGTGTAGGTCTGTGTGCAGTGAGTTCCTGTGTCTGTGTGTGAGTGAATACCAATGTGTGTGTGTACATGTGTCTGAGAACTGTGTGAGTTCCTACCTGTGTGTTAGATACCTGTGTGTGTCTGCCTATGTGTCCCAGTGAACTGTGTGTGACTGTGTGAAAATCAGTGTATGGCTGTGTATATGTGTATCAGTGTAGCTCTGTGTGAGTACCTGCAGTGAGTGTAGCTGTGTGTGAGTGAATACCTGTGTCTGTGAGTTCCTACAGTGAGTGAATACTTGTATCTGTGTGTACCTGAGTGTGTGTGTACCTGTGTGTGTGTGTGTGTGTCTGCCTATGTGTTTAGTTCTAGAGTGCCAGTGTTAGATACCTGTGTGTGTGTATATTCAGTGTGTAGCTGTGTATGAGTGAGCAATATGTGTGTACCAGTAATACCTGTGAGTGAGTGTTGTGTGTGTGAGTGAGCAGTGAGTTATTATGTATCAGTATGAGGTATGGGTGACAGTTGATGTGAGGGGGGGGGGTATATCCGGTATGCAATTGTTGGTGTATTTCAGTTGTAGGAAATAGTGCAGTCCTAATTAGGGAAATCTGCAGTAAATCAAGGGGGCAAGAGAGAGTATACTTGTGCAAGTATCTTTGAGTGGCACCAGTGAGAATCATGGTAGGTCTAGGTCTGTTGGTGCAGGTACTAGGATATTCTGTCAGTCCAAGTATGGGAGGTTATGAGGGATAAAGTACAATGTGTAATTATTGTGTATCATTTCACAACAAGAAAGAAACTGTGATACCCTGAGTACTGATATATGATACAATGTATCAGTACTCGGTTAGAGGCAGTGATGGTAAGTGTGATACCCAAGAGTATTGTTAGTGATATTGGGTAACAGTCCTGTAATAGCAAATTAAGTTGATATATATTGTACTTTAGTCAAGTATCTCTAGTCTCAAGCTAAGGTAAGTTAGTACACTAGGATAAGTTATACAGTTAAGTACTAACTAGTATTAGCTAGTATTCACTAATACTAACTAGTATACTTAGAATGATCTAGACAACTTAGTAAAGTGAGGTAATGATCTACTTAACCATGGGTAAACCTAGTATAGACCAAGAAATGGCCTAACACCCTCATTTCAACCTAGTTAATCACTTTTATCATTCTAAACACCAATTAACATTGATATCTTATATATAGGTCTTTGTGACTCCATTTTGGACATCGATCCTCACACATTCCTCGGGACCACAGGCGAGTACATTCTCTGACAGTTTTCGTTTTGTTGATTAAATCTATAATTTTAATTATTTACTATACTTGACTCTGACACTGTGGATACACGGGTTAGCACCCTAGATACCCGTCATTAGGAGTCGTGATTGGAATCCATCGTGCTAGCTGGGGATGGGGAAATATTAGTAGATTATGTGATCATAACCAACTCTACATGCATCATAACTTACCCCACATCTCATGTCGGGTGCAGCCTGACCATTACATGCTTCATAGCTGTTATATATGATTAGCCTGACCATTACATGCATCATAGTTACATAATATAAATGCCAAAATATAACAATAAATAATTATGCAAGAGAGACAAGAAAATAAACACAATGATGTACTCCATCTAAGATAATGGCATACCAACGATAATAGTTCTATCAAACATGACTATAAGTAAATCAAAAAATAACCGCAACCAATAGGACCTAACCACCCTATAGATCGTAGACCAGTGGGGTTTCCTGGTCTATAGTAAGTCTCTACCACAGCTAAATATGGGCTAATAATCGAAAGTGGTCAAGTATAGCCAACGCCTAATAACGGTACCCTCGGCGTTTAAGGATCTAAGAAATCAAGTTATGTCGAGTCAAATCAAACTCAAGTCAAGTTAGGTAATACGGGGATACGAGTTTTGTCAAGTCACGCACAAGTAAGCCAAGAATCTATACAAACAAAGTGTATCATGAAACAAATAGGAAACATGTGAACATATGAGACAAAATAAAGATAGAAAAACAAATAAAGTGAGTGTGACGTGAATCATGCACAAATAGCACGCGATAACAAACGTCTTGAATATGACAACAATGTGACTTGTGTAAAGAACAATACTATAGAAGTTGGGCAAGGTATAGTTTCCTTTTTTGGAGGTGATGTAGTACAATCTCAAGACAACACAATCCAATCTGCTAGCTATCCAATCATGCATCAACCTATGTACCCATCGTACAAAATTTAACATAGGTTAGATCTACGAATTCACTTATAACCAATTATCATAACTAATTAATTATCCTAAAAAGATTACTAATAATTCTAAATAAAATTATTGTTTCCTTATTAAGTTCTTATTTGTAGGTTAAACATAAATTTTAACTAAAATAAGTCAAATTTGCAAATTGAGGATTCGTTGCTCGCAAATCAACATGCTCTATTGATCAAAAAGTCAACCGACAAAAACCTAAAATTTGAGTACACAAACATCTAAATTCTAGTGCTATAAGAATACTGGAATCGACGGTTTGCAAGAATCTCAAATCAGTTATGAGATATTGAATTTATAAGTTATAACTTATGGTTTCGATTAATCCCTAATTGTCTATAAATTTTATTATTTAAATAGAATAATAAACTAATGAATTAGTTTCTAAAAAAATTATATGTAGATCTCAGTGTCATCTTTCTGAAATAATAAACAGATCACGAAAAGAGTTCAAAATCTCTCAAAATCTCGAAACCAACTAGACGTGGTCATATTTCGGACGATTAATACTAAATTTTGTTACAGAATTATGGGTTTCGAATTAAAATTATTAAAATAGATATATATTTTGAAATCATACCTTGATTTGGTTTTAACAAAAAAATTGGACATGAGTTAGAGTTTGAAGCTAGGAGATATAGCACTTCCAAGTCGATGTTGGATTTGAAAAACAGGACTGTTTGTGGAATAAATTTAGGGACAAATTTTGGGACTATTTTTGGAGCTGTTTTGGACAAAAAGTAGATGCAGGTTTTAGCTAGTAGAAAAAGAAAATAAAGGAATTTTCTATGTATTTATTTTAGATTTTATGTATTTATATTTAGGATTCGTATGAGTTGGTTATTAATGATAAGATATGAATGAAGTTTCTTTCCTAGTAGATTTAGTATTAGGATTAATTTAAAATATATAGTCTAAATTTATCTATATTATTTAGAATTTCCTTAGATAGTACATATAATCCATACATGTATATTATTTGAATAATCTATATCTAATCTTATTCATACAATGTGTATCTATAAATACTAAATTAACATCTATTCTATATTAAGTATATAATACAGTTAAAATCCTAAAAATGATTTATTCTACTAGTTATTTCTAATAACTTATTTTGGAGCCTAATTAATAATTAAAATTTTAAAATAATTAGGAACAAGGCAGTGGTTATAGTCTATGACTATTTTACATGTGATATACAGGGGAAGATTTTGATGCAGAAGCATAAAAAGTATGCCTCCACAGAATATTTAATTCAAGAGAGGGATGGCGCACTCTTTCACAAAATGAACCAACAAGAGGAATGGCGTAATCTATCAATATTTCAGAGAATGACGTACTTCCTTAAAACAAAGCAGACGCTTTGGTTCAGTTTTACAAAGATAAGCGCACAACCCTTACGTCTCTCCCTCCATAATTACTGCAATCTGACAGACTGGCACAACAGTTGAGAAGATCAGAGTCATTACTGCAAGATATTTTCAGCACGCAGGCCCAGGTTATCGTCAAGTGGATTATCTGGCCAAAATCTAACAGGGTGCGCCATTATGCCAAACTCTAATAGAGTATGCCATTGTACCAAACTCTGACAGATTGCGTCATTGTGCCAAACTCTGGCAGAGTGTGTCATTGTGCCAAACTCAGAGTGCACCGTTGTAGCCACTTTCTCTAAGTCTCATCAAAGCGTGCCAAAGTTGCTGAACTTCTTCCATTGTGCGCCAAACACCCTATCTTACCACAAACGGTTATGATTACGTAGTTTTTAAGCCATGTTTCTTGTGAAACATGCACAAATAATTATCCCCACGGCCTACGCTTCCCTCGTATAGGGGAGCCATGTGTCAAGCAGATAATAGGTTGTACACCCACTAATTGTAGGATCGAATAAGCACCTCTAGAGGGGAGGGTGAATAGAGTGCGTGTATATGCAGCAGAATAAAATCACCCAATAAATTTTTTAACATAGTTAGCTAACAATATAAGTATAAAATAACAGTAAGGAGAAAAAGAGAGATAGAGCAGCAGTCTCAAACATAATAATGTATATTGGTTTTTCTCTGAGATGACTAGTCTAGTCCCGAGAATTCTAGCTTTGAGTTGAAATCCACTATGAAGTGAAACACAAGTTTTTATCCAAAGGCTTATAACTTCGTACAGACACGAGCTTTGATCCTAAGGGTTCGAATACTTCTAGTTGAAGTGTTGAACTTCTTGAAATCTTTTTTTATAAATCTTAAAAACTTCTAACAAAAAATGCACTGGCACTTAGGGCTTAGGAGTTGTAGAAAACATGGGATTAGAAAATGTAATAGGCTCTTGAATTGCACTGAGTGAAATAAAGAAGAGAATGAAAGTGAATTGAATGATTAGGAATGGTGAATTCCTTCTCTATTTATAGAAATTTTGTAAATCGAGTTCGGGGCAAATTCGGATGCCAAACGTTCGAATTTTTGAACGTTAAGCCGAGTTAGCAGGAAGAACTGATTGCAAGGATTTACTAGGTCTGGAAACCGAGTTCGGTCCAAACTCGCACCGAACTCACACCGAGTTTGTGCCGAGTTCTAATGCTCAAAATCAGGTTAGAATTGAATAAGATTGGGTTGGTTTGGGCTAGCTTGGTTTTGAAACAAGGATGGACTATTTTCAAAACTTAAAATATTTTGGCTAAAATAATTTGGTCTAAAATATTTTGGGTAGCCTCTAGATGCCAAGTACGACTCGATTTACATATTTTTCTATACTCAATAAATAGAAAAAATACATTGACAAGATACTAAAAAAAGTCGCAGTCCCACTCTCCTAATCTGTAACTGTAGTGACAGTTCGTCCGTCTCGTCGGTTATATTAAAGTCCAAGTTTTAGTCGATTATTGAAATAAGGTTCGACTATGACCAATGGGCCAACAATCTCTCTCATTTTGATAACGAAAAATTTCACTCAGAGCATAAATATTTAATATATTTATAAAAAAAGCAACGAAGTTTCCAAATTTACAGGAAAAGCATTAAAACGCCCTTCCAAAGGGCGTTTTACGCTTTTCCGTTTACCTCATTATAACTCCGTTAACGGAGCAGAAAAAAAATAATACATACGTAAAACGCCCTTACGAAGGGCGTTTTATAATTTATAATAATATTTTAAGCTTCTCTCTATCTCCTCTCTCCTATCTCTCTCTCCTCTTCTGAAAAAAAAATATATTTAAGCTAAAACGCCCTTTCAAAGGGCGTTTTGCAATTTTTTATAATTTTTTTAAATAATATTTTATCCTCTCCCGCGCACTCTCTGACGAAAAAAATAAATAATATTATATGGAAAACGCCCTTAGGAAGGGCGTTTTTCCCAGGGAAAACGCCCTTCCTAAGGGCGTTTTCTATATAATATTTTTTTTTTCGTGCAGTTCTCTCTCCTCAGACTGCTCTCTCTCTCTCTCTCTCTCTCTCCCCTCTTCTCAAACTCCTCTCTCCCTCTCCTCTCTCCTCTCTCTCTCTCCCGCTATCTCTCTCCCCTCTCTCTCTCTCTCTCCCTCTCCCTCTCCCTCTCCCGCTGTCTCTCCTCTCTCTCCCTCTCCGCTCTCCCGCTGTCTCCTCTCCTCTCTCCCTCTCCCCCTCCCACTGTCTCTCCCTCTCCCTCTCTTCTCTCTCTCTCTCCCGCTGTCTCTCTCCCCTCTCTCTCTCTCTCTCCCTCTCCCTCTCCTGCTGTCTCTCCTCTCTCTCCCTCTCCGCTCTCCCGCTGTCTCCTCTCCTCTCTCCCCCTCCCGCTGTCTCTCTCCTCTCTCCCTCTCCCTCTCCCTCTCCCGCTGTCTCTCTTCCTCTCCCTCTCCCTCTCCTCTCTCCCTCTCTCTCCCACCAGTGAACACCCGTGACTCTCTCTTTTCCCACCCGTGACTCTTTCTCTTTTTCCACCCGTGACTTCTTTTCCCTTGTCTTATTCTCCTGACTTCTTTTACCTTGTCTTATTCCCCTAACTTCTTTTCCCTTGTCTTATTCCCCTGACTTCTTTTCCCTTATCTTATTTCCCAATTGAATCCGTGATTCCTCATATGAATCCATATCATGTGAAACATTTTTGTCATTTAATGTGTTGAAAAAACCTATAAGAACAGAAAGATAGTCTCACAAAAATATTTCATCACAGAAGAAAATTCATTCTCACATAAGAATTCATCACAGAAGTAGATTCATTCTCACATTAGAGAAGAAAAGTTTCTCAAATATATAGATGGCTTCTCAAAATGACGGACGCATACCCGGTGGACCTACAACTCCGACAATTCAACATGAACGGGAGTCTCACATTTCTAGTTTGGTTTTTGTAGGACCGGTAATGTAACCCCTACATAGGCCATATATTATTATTTTTAAGTGTATTATATTGTACTAAAGATATATATATATATATATATTATAGCGTTATGATTATCCAGATGTAAAATTAAGAGAGCATGGTGAATGGCGGGCATCATGGGAGTTGACTGAAGCACAAAATATGTTGGTGGAGGCTTTTGGTTTTCAATATGTTGACACTATACGAATGAAGCGTCACGATAGAGACCTGATATTAAGTATCGTTGAGCGATGGTGGCCAACACGCAACACATTTCAGTTACCATTCGGTGAGATGACGATCACGTTAGCAGACGTGGCACAGATTCTAGGATTACCTATCGACGGTTTTCCTATATATTTCGACGAAAAAATTGAAGCAAAACAGCTCATCAGAGAATACCTCGGTGTGGAGCCCCCCTCTGACATGGGACAAACCAGCACGGTCAAACTCACTTGGCTCCGGTCAACTTTCATGCATGTTGATCATATCGGGTCTACAAAAGTTCCTGTCGATGATTCGCGGGTAATTATTTACATGTATTAATTATTGTTAATATTTATTTAATATAAATGGTATGAATATTCAATTATATTTTCAGGTAATATGTTGCACCAGGGCTTACTTATTGTGTCTATGCGGTACTTTTTTATTCCCCGACGCTACGGAAAATATGGTCAACGTGCGACTGCTTTCATTTTTGGCGGAAATTAATTCCTACACAAGACACGCATGGAGTGTAGCAGTATTAGCAAATTTATACCGCTCTATGACGTCTTTTGTGAGTAAGGTATCACAGGGTAGAACCGCCAAAAATATAAGTGGATGTCTAACACTTATACAGGTATGAATAAAAATGAATAATATATGTTATATTTATTTGTATCTTATTTGTGTTCTTCTTTGTAGTTCTGGTGTTACGAGCACTTCGCGATTGGTAGACCAATTAGTATATATAGCGCTGAGGTTCCAGTATGGCCAGCAGGCATTCGCTGGATTACTGGAAATACAGATTATGTACATTTTATGACCAAAGTGATATCTCTTTACCGGCATCAATTTGACACATTAACCGCCTATGAGGTTAGTATCTAATTATTAAATTAAAATTTAAAAATATATTGTTGTGGCTACCATTTATTATTTGTTGAATGTCAAATAGGTTGTTTGGCAACCTCTAAGTGTGCCAGAAGGTGCGAGAGATAGTGTACGTGCCCGCAGTCTCCATAGGTATTATATCATGTACAACGGATCTATCATGTTTCATCCAGCGGATCGTGTTATGCGACAGTTCGGACTGAAACAGATGATACCCCTGGAGCCTTTGGCTTCTAGCAGTACAATATCAAATATGGAAGAGCGGGTTCGAATGTATATGATTGGTTGGGAATCCAGATTTATCACGCATGGCGTGGAACACATGTCTGAATTGATGACATCGGCGGCAAATGGTAAGTTAAGAAATATTTCAAATAAATAATACGGTATTATATCTTACATATCATTTTGTGTTAACATTTTACAGTGGAGGGTACTGCCGATTTTGTACGTTGGTATGGATGCCCCCTAGTGCAAAATAGGAGGTATCAATTTGAAGAAGCTCGGTTCCAGCCACGAGCTTTAGATGATCTGAGCTTGCGTGATAGGAGGGCACGTGATGCTCTACTGGTATATTTCTTTATTTGCAAAAAATATCATCTTTATATATGTTACTTTATATTTATTGATTGTGGATTTAAATATTCAGGCGGAGACACTGGCTGATATAGCTGAGGATCCCGAAAGAGATCCAAAAGGAGTTATAGGGACGGCTGTACAATATATGCGTGCACCACTGGGTCCCCGTTTTACTCCACTTGATATACCAGATAGCCATCCGGTAGGCCACGTGAGACAGAGGCAGGCACGTCCTCGTAGGCAACGTGAACGAGGAGCTGGTTCGAGCAATACAGAGGCACGAGTCTTACAGGTTGGTGAGGGAACATCCCAAGCTGGCATGTCACAATCTTATGTTGGCATGCCACAACATTACGAGGGATATTCGCAGCCTTACGCTGGCATGTCACAACCTTATGTTGGCATGTCACAACCTTACGAAGGTAGGCCACAGCATGATAGTGACACATTCCAGAGTTATGAGACCACATACTAGAGCAACGATGCCACGCCACAGGGTGCTTCTCAACAATGGGATTAGAATTATTACATGTAAGAGACTGCCACTTCGTTGTTTGGCTCAGCCACCCTTGATCCAGACTCTCATTTAAATTTGCCACCACCGGAGGGTACAGAGGAAAGGAGAGATAGGCTAGGTCTTAGGCGAGTTGATCGTAGAAATTATAGAAGGGATGACAGAGGGGGCTAGTAATTTTGTTGGTATCCATAAATAAATTTATGACAATCTTTTGTTGGTCTTACAATTTCAGTAATATGATGTTTATTATATTCGAAATTTCAGCAACTACAATTACAACATTAAATCAAATTCATAATTACTCAAAAAAGATACAATAATTATATTCACTGTCTCGGTTGGTTTCTACAACTCCTTTTGTTGTGTCCTAGCCCGCCGCAATTACCGCAACGAAGATCCCTTGTCGACGGTTCTCTTGTCATTATACGATTATTCTTCGGTCTGCCAGCTCTACGCCCAAGAAGTGGTACTCCAATTTGACCTCTTATAGGTTCACTTTGAGGATTATAGGGGACTGGAATCGGTTCCATACATGGCATATATACAGCTCTAAGTGTTGCAACAGAAAATTCAACAGGATAAAAACTTTCAACTGGTATGTTAGAAGAATGACATGTAAAGCAAGCATGTTCACATGGTAATAGAGTATGTTGCCACCGACCACAAGTACAATATTTATGGTCTAGTTCAACCACATAACATCTACTTGTTTCATGATCCCATATTTCAAATTTATTATTATTAAAACGCAATAATTGAAAATGGTGTGACTCCCGTCTAATACGTGCTATAGTGTTCATCATCCTTGGACAAAACTCTGTTTCCATCTTTTCAGCATTTGTTCGATGCTTGTCGTGAAGTGTTATTATTTTTGCTCTAATACCATCAAGCAATGTTGATATAGGTTTGTCACGCAAACTTTTAATCCAATTGTTAAAACATTCAGCAATGTTCGAAGTGTTAATATCTAATCGTGGGCACGGTGCATAAGCTGTTATCCAGTGAGAAAAATTACGATTTTTATCGCCTGACCCTACAATCCAATCGAAAACATTTACATCTGCAGATTTTATTTTTTCCAACCAACCATTCGCATCAACCTCATTATAAGATCGTGCAACTTTGTCTAACCATTGTAGATATGTCGGTGTACGAGGACACATATTTTTTAAATTTTGTTTAAAATATTGAATACAAAAAAAGTGGGAAGAGTTTGGAAAAACTGTTCGCATTCCACGAATTAATCCTTTTTGTTTATCAGATATAAATGAAATACTATCCCAACGTTCAAAATAAGTTTCAAAAGACATTTTCAAACAGTTTAAAAACCATGTCCACGACTCCGTATTTTCATTCTCAGCAACACAATAAGCGATAGGATAGAGTTGATAGTTTGGATCGTGGGCACAAGCAACAAATAAATTACCTTGGAATCTAGATGTAAGAAAAGTAGCATCAATACTAATAATAGGTAAACAACCACTTAAGAAACCATCCATACAAGCCTTGAAACAAATATATATTCTTTGAAAGATATTATTTTCTACAGTTTTTAAAAAACATTTGCTACCGAAATTTGTTTCCATAATTGTAAAACAATATTTCTCAAGACTACCATACGCATCAACGTAACTGCCGTTAATATCAGATAATGCAAGTTCCCTAGCTCTCCAAGCTTTGGAATATATAATATGTATCCGATGTTCTCTAAGTATATCGTGTAAAATGTGTGTCGGACTATACGAGTTGTTATCTCTAATTTTACCAATTACTTTATTTCTTACCCATGCGGTGGTGGCTAGTGGATGATGCCCTCATGTACATCCACCTAAACATGAATGTCTACCTTCAAATGTACGAATTTCAAATGAACTACCATCACCAATAGCTTTAGCGTATACTCTCCAACAACAGTTTGGAGAATCACAAGTATACACAATTCTTTGGTGATTGTTATGTTTAGATGAACAACTAAATTTATATGTAATTGCTAGGTCGCTAATAAAATTACGAAATTTCTTAGAAGAATCAAAATGTCTGCTAACAAATAATTCGGAAATGCAACCATGTACATTAGCATCATTATCATCTAAATAGTAATCTAAATTTTCAACCAAATCATCACTGTTTTCATCGTCAATATCATTGTTTTCTGTATCAGAGTTACTTTCAGTGTCATTTATACAACTAGGACCAACATTAAAATCTTGGTTATCATTAAAATGTTCACTAGTTGATATGATAGTTGTGTCCATATTTACTTGTGATGGGATGATGTAAATTTTAATACAAGCTGAAACTAAATTACTTTGAACAATAAAATTCCATGTTTCTTCACAATCTACTATTATCAACGTATCTTCATAAAACCATCTTATTGTAAATTGATAACTTATGCAAAAACGATTACAAATTGTACTACGCAAACTAGCTAAAGTAATATTTCTATAAGTGGGTATAAGATGAGTATTACCTCCATGGTAAGATAATCCATCTAGTATACCTCCATGATAGCAAATTATTACTAAATTTTGATCCATAGTAAAAACTTTCGTCTTCTTCTGACTTCAATGTAAAATAAGACTTACAGAAGTTTATCGGAAAAAAGTTGAGACGAAAATGGTAGCAGAATAGAATAGGGATGAAAGTTCTTCTTCTGACTTCAATGTAAAATAAGTAGAATAAAGAGAGAGGGTGAGATATTAAAGAAAGAGGATGAGAACAACAAAAACTTATAAGTTAGCTATATATAGAAACTAAACTAATCGTTGGAATGTAACGTTACCTACTATCCTACTACTTCTATCTACTTCAACTAAATCTAACCGTTACAATATATACGTTAGCTACTATCCTACTACTACTATCTACTTCAACTATATCCAACGGTTACAATATAAACGTTACCTCTTATCGTACTACTCGTTACCTATTATCGTACTACTCCTATCTACTTTCCTAGAGAGAAAGATGAGAGTGACAAGAGAGAGAGTGCAAATGTACGAAGAAGAGAGAGAGAGTGAGAGTAGAAAATCACATAATCTACTTTCCTAGAGAGAAAAATGAGAGTGACAAGAGAGAGAGCGCAAATGTACGAAGAAGAGAGAGAGAGAGTGAGAGTACAAAAATCACAGAATATATATATTTTAATTTGCAGTGAGAGAGAGAGACAGAGAGAGAGAGAGAGAGAGAGGAGAGGAGAGGAGAGGAGAGAGAGGAGATAGGAGAGAGGCGTGTGAGAGAGAGAGAGGAGAGGAGGGGAGGGGGAAAGAGAGGAGAGGAGGGGAGGGGGAAAGAGAGGAGGAGAGAGAGGGGAGCGGGAAAGTGAGGAGGAGAGAGGAGAGAGGAGATAGGAGAGAGGAGAGAAATTAAAAGAAGAGAGAGGTTGGAGAGAGGAGAGAGGAGAGAGAGGGGAGAGGGAGAGAGGAGAGAGGAGAGAGAGGGGAGAGAGTCAAAAATTAATAAATAATATAAAACGTCCTTTCGAATGGCGTTTTATATTATTATATTTAAAAAAAAAAATTTCGTTCTGCGTCCGTTAACGGAGTTACAATTTATTTACGGAAAAGCGTAAAACGTCCTTTGGAAGGACGTTTTAATGCTTTTCCTGTAAATTTGAAAACTTCGTTGCTTTTTTTATAAATATATTAAATATTTATGCTCTGAGTGAAATTTTTCGTTTTGATAATTGACAAACTCTGACTGATATAACCAAGAATAAATCAAAACAAAAATAGTACTCTTCTGCTTTTTGCTTTGACATTTTTCGAGGCTTTGCCGTTTTTTCTGCTTATTTCCCGAATTCTGTACTTCTCAAACATCGCTGGATTATGTCTGAATGCTGAACTACTGACTATGGTATCATTGTTTCCATGCTTGACGAGTAGGTATCATCGTTGGTGCTCAATGGAAGTAAGTTTCGAGGGATTGCATCTTCACAGCTGGATTAGTGATAATGTTCTATTATTATTTGCATTTGTGCTATATGACCAATTGAGGAAGGGTTTCATTGGACTCTGCGCATTTCTTTTCATCTTTTTCTAGTTTCTATCATGTTTCAGTGGCTTGTTCTAACTTGATTTTCGTTTTAAAAAAAAAAAAAAAATGACCTTGAAATAGGTATCTTATTTTTCTTGTTTTCCTCTTTCCAGGTGATTCATTATGAATTACCAAGCACTTCTGAGCTCTTCGTCCATAGATCTGGTCGAACAGGGGCAAAGGGCAATTAGGGGCATTGAGCGTGATGTCGGATGCAAGTTTACAGAGGTATATTCCTAATGAGTTCTACAATAATCCTTCATTGTCATAAACCACTTGGTATGCCTTGCCCATACCGTATGATTTTTCTGATTATTAATGGGAATCTTCAGGGACCTGAGTTGGTTGTTCGGTGTACCTAGCATATTCTGATCGAGAAAATGCTAGAATAGTTCAATAATTATTTATGATTTTATAAATGTATCAGTGCCTATCTTTCATATAACACCATTTCTTTTATTGCAGCTTGAGTGTGACCATTATACATTCCAAAATCAGATGTGTTCAACTTGCTACCATGATGTACCTCAGCTTGATATTAGATTTGTTAAAATATGGCTTGAATTTAGGTCTATCAAGTCCGTTTTACATGAGGCGAAGTTTAGTCCTTCCAATATAGAGTCGTAAGTACGCAAAATCCCGAGGGTAATCTTTCTACAACATTGCTTTACTGAAGCTTGAGTACTGCCATATTATGTAAGAAATCAATAGTGTTCTGAGCTTGTTCGAACCTATTGGCATGAAATTTAAGTCGGTTTGATATTAGGTCCTTCAAGATGGCTTGGCTTGAACGTTGTATGTCTATAAAAGCTTGTTTGTGACAGACCAGGCTTAATCTTTGTTTCAATCTCTATTATCATAGTTTGCAGCATCGGCCGATAATGATCCAATACGTCCGATACCGACACGGTTTGGCATATTACAATCCGATACCGACCGATACCCGATACTGACATTGGGGGTATCTTTTCCGGTCAGTTCAACAAAGAAAATTGAAACAAAAGGACCCTTCAACAAGGGTGTAAAAGAATAGTAATGTTGTAAAAGCAAAAGCATGGAAAAGCAAAAGCATGTAAAAGAAAAAAAACTTATGTATCGCATTCAATTTCAAAACTACTAAGAAACAACAATGAAAATACTTAAAATTATGCCTAAATATATAAAATATATTTTCTAAAATGTTAATAATTATTTGCTTTTCGATACCAAAAAAATACGATACTCCGATTCGAAATTGCCGATACTGCCGATCCCGATACTCATAGGAATGGTCCGTTTCCGATACAGCGAACCTTGCTATTAATAAGCATGCAAAAGAGCAAGCTTTATCTTTCTACATGTTTGCTTAGAAGCTTTAGTGCCACCATGTTATGTACGATATTAGTAGTGTTGCTACCATGATGCACCTCAGCTTAATATTAGGTTTGTCAAAATATGGCTTGAACTTAGGTCTATCAAGTCCGTTCTACAGCAGGCCAAGTTTAGTCCTCCAATATAGAGTCGTAAGCACGTGAATCCCAAGTATAATCTTTATACATCATTGCTTTTCGTAATCTTTATACATCATTGCTTTACTGAAGTTTGAGTACTGCCTTATTATGCAATAAATTAATAGTTTTGTTTGGAGCTTGTTTGAACCTATTCCCATGAAATTTGCGTCAGTTTGATAGTATGTTTTTCTAGATGGCTTGAACATTATGTCTATAAAGCTTGTTTATAACAAACAAAGCTTAATCGTTGTTCCAATCTCTATTAATAGGCGTGCAAAAGAGCGAGATTTATCTTTATACAAGTTTGCTAGAAGCTTTAGTGCCAACATGTTATGTACAGTATTAGTAGTGTTCTAACTTTGTACATAATGTTTGCTGTTCCCATAAAGTTTACCTCAGTTTGTCAACAGGTTCTTAAAATTGGCTTGAATTTTTTAGGTCTATAAAACTTGTTTATGACAAACTGCAATGCACAAGTTACTATGAGGTTCGTCTTTTGTATTTAGGTTGCTTCGATATATAGGCCTTACTTGTTTGGAAGATTTAAGTAAAAGTATGACTACATAGTTCTACTGAATTTTAGCTTCCCAAAGGTGGCTTGAATCTTGGGCCTGTCAAGCTGTATTATGCACGGACACGGGTTCGGCATGCTACATTAAGGACACAGACACGACACCTATTTTGGTGTGTCGTAGTGTATTTTGGAGTGTCCTAGGCGTATCCGATACGGTCCAGAATCTGGAGTGTATGTGCTTCCTAGATCTTGTTTACAACAGGCCTAGATAAATCTTTGTTCCTATCTTGATTCGTAAGCATTCAAACTTCAAGTTACTGCAAGGTTTGCCTTTTGCATCGAGTTCATTTACTTCGATGCATATGTACACTGGCATATTCAGTGGAACTAGTAGAAATTTTTATATTTAGAATGAATCTAAAATGCAGTTAGGTACTGAAGCTGATTTCATCCCCAAAAATTTGGGATAATTGTTGCTGTAGAATCTGATTTCATGATCAATATAATCCCTTTCCTTTTATGCAAATGTACACAAACCCAAACTAAAGCTTAATGTGCACACTGGCATATTTCAGTAGAACTTTAAATCCGAAGCATGTTCTGGTTTCACTGTATTTTTTGTTTTAGTAGTAGAAATTTTTATTTTTAGAATGAATTTAAAAAGTAGTTAGGTACTGAAGCTGATTTCATCCCCAAAAAATTGGGATAATTGTTGTAGAATCTGATTTCATGATCAATATAATCCCTTTCCTTTTATGCAAATGTGCACAACCCAAACTAAAGCTTAACGTGTACACTGGCATATTTCAGTAGAACTTTAAATCCGAAGCATGTTCTGGTTTCACTGTATTTTTTGTTTTAGTAGTAGAATTTTTTATTTTTATAATGAATTTAAAAAGTAGTTAGGTACTGAAGCTGATTTCATCCCCAAAAAATTGGTATAATTGTTGTAGAATCTGATTTCATGATCAAAATAATCCCTTTCCTATTTAATGCAAATTTACACATCCCAAACTAAAGCTTAAAGTGTACTAGGAGTAATTAAAGAGGCTGTCATGGTGCCCAAGCTTGGCTTGGTATTGTCTATGCAAGCTTGAGTATTGTCTATGCAAGCTTGAGCAAGTCGAGCACAAGCCTTTTTTAGTAAAAACAGGTCAATTTTGAAGAGAACCATTTCGCATTGTGATTATAAGATGATTTTTCTATTGCCTATACCCTAAGAAGCATGGACACTCCAAAATTCATGCTACCCCCCATTTGAGTTGTGTCATGCCGGACACGTATTGGATACGTGGAAACTCCAAAATACACTAGGACACCAAAATAGGTGTTAAATCCGTGTCCATGCAACATAGCCTATACCTCTATGAGACCTGAAACCATTGTTTATGCCCCAGATTGTGCATTTAGTTTTGTAATTGCTATTGTAATATGTTTGGAAACCATGGGCTCGCCGGCCGTCTCATTCTCTGTTTATGTGCACTTTCAGCTTCCAAGGATTACAGTGGAAGGTGGTGATGATATGACGAGTGCCATGGGTGGTGGAAAGTTTGATTCCTACGGCAGGGTGGGCGGTGGCTCCAGGTTTGGTCGAGGTGGAATGGGTGGTGGTTCTAGTTTTGGTCGCGGTGGTGGCAGCAGTTACGGCGGTGGTTCTAGTTATGGCCGGCCTCGGGGATCCGGTGGTTTTGGTGGCTCTTCATCAGGCCGGTCAGGTGGGTATGGTGACTCTGGTTCAGGTCGTTTTGGGTCCTTTGGTGGTGGGTCAACTTCAGGTTCGACTGGTGGCTTTGGCTCCGGCTCCGGCTCCGGCTCCGGCTCCAGTCGTTCTGGTGGGTTTGCCAATTTCGGCAACTCAAAACTCTAGCCGCTCTAGTGGTTTTGGTTTTGGCAGTTCATTTGGAGGTTCCGGCAAGGGCAAATCCGATGATGGTTGGTGACGGATGCTCTTCATGAGATCTTAGGTCTGTAATTATTTTCAAGCCTCTGCTTTGAACAATTATCAATTTTATTATACACTTCCCGTACTCGTATCTTTTGTTTACCAATCCAAGTCCCTATGATAACCTGTTATAGAAGTTTCATCACTGTGCTCAGTTAAAAAAACCCAGTAAGATTCTCCATTTTTAGGAGTAAAGTGCAAATAAACCCTCCTTAGATTTACGTTTTTTGCAATTAAAGACCCCTGGATTTAAAAAACTATCGTATTTTATATTTGGTGCAATTAAAGACCCCTGAATTCAAAATAGACATGAAATGACTAATATGTCGCTCTCTAACCCCAATCATAATTCTAATCCTAACCGTAATCCTAATTCTAATCCTAACCCTATCCCCCGTCTCCTCCCCGTGCCTCACCCCCCTCCTTTCCGTGTCTGGCCAACAGCGCTCCCCTCCTCCCCGCGCCTCACCCCCTCCTCCTCGTGCCCCCAACCACCCCCCCCCCCCCTCTCCCCCTCCCCCTTCCCGCGCCCCTCCTCTCCCGTGCTCCCCCTCCTCCCTCGCTGCCGCTGCTGTGCCGTCGAAGGAGGGTGGGGGGGAGAGGGTTAGGATTAAGATTAGGACGGCGGCGACGGAGTAGGCGAGGAGGAGGAGAGAGGCGGAGGAGGAGGGCAGGGGAGGCGGGGGATGCGCGGGGGAGGTGGAGGGAGGGGGAGGGGGAGGTGAGGAGGAGGGAGGAGCTGGAGGAGGAGGCGGGTTTGGAGGAGGGAGGCACGGGGGAGGGGTGGGGCTGGGGTGGTGGGTGTGTGGGGAGAGGAGGGAAAGGGTAGAGTAGTTTAGGGTTTTCATTTTTTTTTTAAAATTATATTTAACGGTATTTTTTAACGGAAGGGGTCTTTTGATCCCAATATGAAAACAATTGGTGGCAAATTGAGAAAAAAAAATTGGAGGTCTTATTTTACAAAAATTACAAATCTAAAGACGGTTTTTTTGCACTTTACCTCCATTTGTAGTAACAACATCTAAGGGTATTACTTTCATCATAAATGGTAATGTTAACCTTATGCTATTGGTGATTTCTTTCTTCGATGACAATCCTCCTTTGATGTGATAGGTGGTAGATCAGCCTCATCCTGTGAGAAGACAGAATGGATTACTACAGCAAACTGCAGGCATGAAAATCTGCTTGGGGGGCTAGCAGTAATCGTACTTTAGAGTTAAATATGTAGGGTTGAGTTATTTAAACTACATGAAAAAGAAAATAATTCCAATATTTCTGTACTTGGATGTAATCTTTTTGGTTGCTTTTGTGCTGCCAATCTGTAATTTGTATATGTAGGAATATCTTGATTTTTCTCAATCACGATATATATGATATGCCCTTGCTGTATTATAATTACCGAGATATCCATATTTGATATTTGATAGGTTTTGCTTTGTAGCATCTGTTAATGTTAGGACAAGGTATATTCAGTGATAAGCAACAAAATATTGGCATCTTATTTAACTTAATTGTGTAATTATCTCTTGCTTAACTTGGTTTTGAACTTGTGTGGACACGCAACAAAAGATTGGCATCTTATTGATATGATTAGAACGCTTGTGAGAGGTATGATCATTTGGATAGTGCAGGGAAGAATTTTCGGACTTTGCATCTATAAATGTAGATTCAAATCTGGATCGAGTATGTTGTTCGTCAGTGGCGCGTGTGGTCTTTTTTTCCGATAAGGAGTTGTGTTCCATATCCAGAGAAATCCAAGTACGTGTTGAAGATCTATCTCTCGTAGCCTTTCTCGAAGGCTTGTGACAGAATCACTCTTCCGGGTAAGTCGTGCAATTATTTTCAAGCCAATAATAATAACTATATCTCCTTCCACCATTTTCTGTTAATCATTACAAATAAATTGCTCACTAGTTAAAATCTCATACATATCCTAATTTTGAAATCGGATTAGTTGAGCTTAAGTCCCCGTCCCGCATCAAATTTGGTATCAGAGTCTAGATTTAGGTTTGTTTATGCATTTACGTAGCGGAAGATTTTTATTTCAAATATGGAAAATAGTGTTTTGTTTGATAAATTGTCTTTATTAATTTTCGACTCTTAAAAAGAAATAATATCTGAATTAAATTATAAGTTCAATGTACTTGATGCTAAGATAGAGACTTTGAATGTCAGAGTCAATTAAATAGAAGCAATATATGTCCTTAAACAATTCCTCCAAAAGTCATACAAGATCAATTATATTCGAAAATTGGTACAACCGTCACAAAATTAAATACACCTTTTGCCACAAATTATAATGACATAAAAAATTCTAAGTGTCTATCCGAGCCTTTGATACCCCTTGAGCCATCACCATTACTACTAAATAGTCCACCTAGTAAGTCTTAAAATTATTGAATTTGTCAGCATCCCAACCCCGCAAGTTGAGTTTGTTTAACAAGATTTAACTTTTTAGAAAACATAGTTGTGAACAATAATTATTATATATTTGTCACAAACTTTTTCATCAAGTTGCAAGATTTTTCAAGTGGACAAAAGATGCTTGTTATGACAAACAAAGCACTACATCAGGAGTTGACTCTTAGTTGCATCGCGACATCTTCGAGACAATCATACGTTCTTCCATTCTTTCAAGAGAAGCAATTACTATTGATCCATAAGCCATGTTGTTGATTTCTCTACCACGACTACAATACTATTGTGGCATCCTTCCGAGATTTAAGAATTTCTATGGTTATCATTTCTTCCAGTACTGCCTCCACCCCCTGGCCATCCTGGATACAAAATATTTTTGTTCTCTGACTTCCAGTAGTACACAATTTACTAGGAGGTAAATCTTTCGAAGTGGAAGAGAATGATGGAGGACCAAAACAAAATTAGTTTGTTAGGATTAAAAATAATTATGAGAGTTTTATCCCTTTTGATTAGTTTATATTCTTTTATTTTTATTTTTATTTGTTTGTTATTGGGAGATTATTTTGGATGATGATTTAGTTGAGAAGTTAAGATTCTTTTATCTTTATTGTTATTTGTTGGGAGGATAGTTTGGATAGAAAGTTTATCTTCTTTAGGATTATTTTATGTTATCTTGTGGTTGAATGCATGGCTATAAATTGGACCAAAGAATTGTAGAAGGGACACAAAGATGAATAATTTTTTTTTTTGAAATTTGATTTTTTATACAGTGGTGCGATACATAACGAATCTAAACTTAAATTTCAAAATTGTTTCATCTACCACAATTTTTTTCTGTGCGCTTTCCTTCAACACCTCTTCAACATTGGATTCCAAAATCTTCGATATATTTCAAAACTCGCATTCAAGTTCATTGTTAAATTTTTACCTCTTGTGTTACGTTTTGTGAAAGTATATCAATAATTATTCACAATTAAAAATCTCCTATAAATTTTAATTATAAAATTAGATTAATTCAATTTAAGTTCCTGTCCCACGTCACTAGATAGTCGATAAAAAGAGAGTATAGGTTCTGCACCTAGTTGCATCTAGTTAATTGCGTTCAAATAGTGTTGTGAAACTGGATAGTCATTGGAGAGTTGACAACAATCATGGCTCGTCTGCCCACGTCTCAGTAAGCCATCCAACTATTTTGTTACTTGTTGAATTTTATTTTATTTTACTTAAATATCCTAAACTATTTCTCAGAGTATGTACTGTTGGAGTTCAATCTGAATTTGGTAACGAAATTCAAATACGATCAAAAATTTAATTTTATATAATTTAAAAATTTATATTAATTTGATTACATTTCAAATTTATATCAAATATTTAATTTGACCATATTTGTACGTCCATAATTTGGTGTTGGGCTATTTTAGATGTAATATGATTCTTATTTTAGGGTTTCCTATTTAGAAAATTATATTATGATCTAAAATAAGATTTTTCATCCTATTTATATGGGTGGGGGTGGAGGCACAAAAAAATAGCACAAAGTTGAGATTCATGATGCTCGTCCACAAAAAATATGAGAAAGTTCGTACTTTGCTCTTAGGGTTCTTCGTCATCCAAGATATAAGAAGAAGAGATCTAATCGAGGAGTCGTCAATTCCGGTTAGGAAAATTGCTACGGGTTGGTGAATGATTTCATTGTAATATCTGTCGTTTCTTCTTTAGTGTGGTGAGGGGGTTGAACCTATTAGGGAAAATGGTTCAATATTGGTATTGTCAATCTTATAATTTCACCTGAGTTATAAAGATTGTGATTTGTCCAGGTGACGTAGTCACCGCCATATACGTTGTCTTTATATGTGGTTGGTGTTTGTTAGACAGGGGTTGGTTATCTCAGGTGGGTTAGCTTAAGTTTCTGCTGTGGTCAGTCTTAAACACAGTATCAGAGCGCTTGCAGGACGACTTTAATTGGTTCGAGACAGATGGTGCTGAACGTTCATGCGTATAATTGGATTACAAGGGCTCTTCTCAAGGTGGAGTATGAGCATCCTTTATAAGGTGGTATGAAGGTGGATCAGACCTAAGGTTAGAGGCAACTACACGAATTGGCTTCAAAGGTATGTCTGGCAGACTCAAGGTGGAGCAAGACGTTGTGGTTGTCACACAATGATGGTGTGAATGAACGTGTCAGACTTGGTTCTGTGGTCGAACGGATTGAGATGGCAATATGTTGGATCTCCTAGGTGCTCGACTAGCGGGAACGAGCAAATGTAGCCGAGGTGTGCTAAGGTTGTTCGGCTAGCAGAAACGAGTTAAGGTAAAGATTGTTGGATTGTATCTCGTTTTAGGATGAGCGCTCAAGGAGGGGGGGGGGGTGACAATGGAGTTGGAGATTTAGTCCCACATCGGGTAGTAGATATGATCATGAGGTGTAGATAATTGGGATTGGTTTAGGCCTTACATGAAAATGTTCTTTTAAGGCATATGGGCCCAGTCCAATATCACACCTCATGGGCCAACTCTGGTTCGGGTCATACCGTATTTTTAACAAATAGTATCAGAGCTCTCAGGTTCTCACGAGGGAAGGTGCAACCATGTCTACGGAGCAGATAAGCACATGTATGATCACTCTCACAAGAGGAACTAGTCAATTTGGAAGCAGAGGATGGAGGATCTACTCTGGTGCAAGGACTTGCATGGTACGTTAGAGGGCGACAACACAAAGACATCAGACAAAGCTGTTGAAGACTGGAATCGACTAGATCGGAAGGACGTTGGATTCATCCGCCAATGGCTGGACGATTTCGTGTTTCACCACGTGTCCATGGATAGTTCGACAAAAGCATTATGAGAGAAGCTGCATTCGCTGTACGAAAGGAAGACATTTGGCAATAATGGATTTCTGATTCGCCAACTCGTCAATTAGAAGTGCACGGAGGGTGCCCCGGTGGTACAATATCTGAACGAGGTTCATGGTATTATCAATCAACTGTCTGCGATAAAGATGGTGATTGATGATGAGCTTCAGGCCCTTCTGCTTTTGAGTTCTCTGTCGGAAAGTTGGGAGACGTTGGTGGTGTCGGTGAGCAACTCCGCGCTTGATGGAGTTGTCACGATGGAGGCAGTCAAAAGTAGCTTATTGAATGAGGAGGTCCGCTCTGGTGGCCTCCTACGGGAAGGGAAGACCCAAGTCACAAGCGAGGACATGGATAATTTCTTGGGATCTTGCAACTGTGGACCGCAAGGAGGGCTGCTATCACTATGGCAAAAGCGGTCGTATCAAGAGGAACTGCATGAAGCTCAAAGCTGAGAAGGCCAAAGGCAAGGACGATCATGTGGATCTCACGGCTATGGAAGATCTCATCATCGCAGCAACCGACGCAGAGGAACCTGGCATATGTCATGATAGCGATTGGGTCATGGACACGGGGGCGTCGTATCATGCCACTCCATATATGAGGATCTTTATGTCATACCGGGATGACATGTTTGGATGTATGAAGATGGACAACAAGGGGACAACTACAGTTGTAGGCGTCGGTAATGTGCACTTGACAATAGAACTTGGTGAGAAGCTCGTTCTCAAGGGTGTGCGATATGTACCGAGTTTGCGCTACAACTTGGTTTTGGTGGGGAGCCTGGTAGATGATGGCTGTCGCAGTTTATTTAGGCACAAAAATTGGATATTTTTGGAGGGTTCCCAATGGCTGGCTCGAGAAAATTTATGTTGTGGCATGCAAGTCGCTAAGCTGTACAGGCAGGCCACAAACATCAGATGGAAGCTCAAGAGGTGTTCGACAGAAGGTGGATCATCGAAAACATGCCTTGGAGGGTCTTCGAGATACTTTGACGATTACGGAGGATTCGGTTCATCGAGACAAAGGGACGAGTGGTGATGAACGAAAGATTGAGGTTCAGTCTATCGGTCCCATAACAACTGGTCGATCTTCTGGTGGGGTTGTTCCACGGATTCGATTTTGGTGACAAGTGGTTTGCTAAAGCTTCACGGAGCGACATCGGTTTCAATAGTTTGATGCTAGGGAGGAGATCAAGGTGTGTAACAAACTCAATTAGAGGCAGCTGCATCACCATTCACACATTTTTGGGGGAGCTGTGGGTCATTGACGACGTGCACAATGCATGATGTTATGCTCGAGAATACATGTGAACGGGGGAGCTTCAGAGTCGGACACGAAGGTAGGCATATTCAGGAGTTCGAATCTCGAAAGAATCGTACCGTCCGCTTGTTTGGGCCAGTCAAGGGTGAAGAAGCTTGTCGAAATGGTAACACGTTCCGGTGGAAGACAGAAGTCGGGGACAGGCAGCCAAGACTCACGGTGAGGCTGATCATCTGGGACTTCGGTCTTGGTACTATCATTGATGTCAACAAGATCCCAGTGGTGCAGGAGGTGTTATGAATGACAGCTAGCGTCGACATGACGGTCGAGGAGCTGGAGACAAAGTAATAGGCAAAGCAGCTCGGAGGATCGGAGATCGGTGGCATGGGGAAGCATATTTTTTCTCGCGGTGCGACAAGTATAGAGTCCAGTTAATGAGCCATGGGGTCAACACCCTCTCATCAGAATGGAGGGAAAGATTGTTAGAGTCTAGTCTAGATTTGGTGACATCAAATTTTGGAGCCCAAATATGGTCAAAGATTTGATTTGATATGATTTAAAAATCTACATTAATTTGATTAGATATTAAATTTATATTAAATATTTAATTTGACCATATTTGGACATTCATAATTGGTATTGGGATATTTTTGGTGTAATAGGATTCTTATTTTAGAGTTTCCTATATCCTATTATGATCTAAAATATGATTTCTTATCCTATTTATATGAGTGAGGGTGGAGGCACAAAGAAATAGCACAAAGTTGAGATTCGTGGTGCTCGTCCACATAAAATATAAGAGAAAGTCCGTACTTTGCTCTTAGGATTCTTTGCCATCCAAGACAAAGGAAGAAGAGATCTAATCGAGGAGTCATCAACTTCGGTTAGAAAAATTACTATGGGTTGGTGAGTGATTTTATTGTAATATCTGTCGTTTCTTCTTGAGTGTGGTGAGAGGATTGAACCTATTAGGACAAATGGTACAACATTGGTTTTGTCAATCTTGTAATTTTACCTGAGTTATAAAGTTTATAATTTATCCAGGTGACGTAGTCATCGTCATATATGTTGTCGTTATCTGTGCTTAGTGTTCGTTAGACATGGGTTGGTTATCTCAGGTGCGTTGGCCTAAGTTTCCACTATGGTCAGTCTCAGACACGGTATCAGAGCACTTGTAGGGTGTGTCCGATCCCAACACGTACCTTGAACTAGTTGTTATGAACTTATACACTAACTTCATTTTATTTCCATTTAAACATCATGAAACTATATTTTTATTTTAAGTTGGCACTAATAACAATATAATGAACTATATTATTTATTATAAACTGTTAATGGATTCCTTTGAAAACTTGTAGAAGAAAAGAGAAAAAAGAAGTTATGTATTCCGTACATAAGAAGCAACCCTACCATGGGTTTTCACTTCCAATATATACAATAGAGGAGTTTGTTACAAGAACCTATTCACAAGCCTATATTATTGGCACAATCATCTAGGTAGTTATAACTAACTACAATACCCTCATTTAAGTGTGCTCAACTTTGTATACAATTTGCATCAGTCTTCATTAATGATCAACATCAATCTTCAGAGATATTTGGTATCAGCCTTTAGGGATGATAAACATAAATATTTAAGGATGATTATTACTAGTTTTCAGGTAACAGATTAACGCGAGCTTATGGGGATATACAAATGTATGTTAACTCACTAAAAACCCTGATTAGGAAAACCCATTGGAAAAAGCGCAATCTAAGGGAAAAAATGAGTCAAAGTTGACACATCTTTAGGACTTCTGGAAATATCTAGGGGTATGATCAAACTGATATGGGTGCCTCATTAAAACCTTTTTAAGGTGCCAAAATCCAGTGGAAAAATATATGAAGTAAGAAAAAAGAGTATATTAAGGTCAAATAAATATACTTCTGAATACTTGTCCTGATTTTGATATTATCCCAAACTATGAGCACTGTAATTTTAAGAGTCTTCATAATCCGATGCCATGAACGATCTTATGAAAAGTGGACTTAGGCATAAACTTGGTGAATATGTCGGTCATGTTGTCATAGGATTGGTGAATATGTTGTTCAGGTTGTCATGGGATCGGATCTGCTTGACTTCAATATTTTATTGTTGTTGTTGCTGATGCGAGAAGAAAAACTTCAGCATGATGTGCTTGATATGGTCTCCTTTGATGTATCCTTTTTTCATCTGGTCAATGCATATGTCATTATCATATATTATCGTCCGGAGATCATTGATAAAAGAGAATCTGCTTATAGTCGAAATATGCTTAATTATGGCTCGCAACCATATGTACTCCCGGGTGGCATCATGGAGTACGATGAGCTCGACGTGATTTGAAAAAAAAATGACAACCAGTGTCTACTGACTTATAAGATATCACTATTCTCCAAGTTATAAAGACATAACCACTTTAGGATCTTGTCTTGTCAGAGTTAGATAAGTAACCAGCATTGGCATAGCCCGTAAGACAGGTACATTCTGAGGATCAAGTGGGTTTGATTCATTCCGAGATGCATATTGACAGAATAAGCCTATGCCTGTAGTACCCTTAAGGTAATGAAGGATGTCTTCAATTTTATTCCAATAATAATGTGTTGGTGCAACGCTAAATCTAGCAAAGAGATTTACATTAATGATATATAAGTCCGGTCTACTACATTGAGCTAAATACAATAATGTGCATATTGCACTTAGATATGGAACTTCGGGTTCCAATACCTCTTTATCATCTTCCTTATAACGGAATGGGTCTATTTTAGCATATAGAGAACGGACGATCATGGGTGCACTCGAGAGTTTTGCTTTGTCTATGTTAAACTGATGTAACACCTTCTAATTGTAACTCAATTAATGAAAAATATCATCGGTACAATGCTCAACCTGCAGGTCTAAGCAAACAAGAGTTTTCTCTAGATCTTTCATCTCAAATTATGACTTCATGTAAGAGGCATTTATCTCGAGTACTTCAGGAGTCCCAATAAGATTTATGTCATCGACATAGACTTCTATGATCGAAATCCATAATGTGACTTCTTGATAAATATACGGAGGCATACTTCGTTATTCACATATCCCTAAATGATCAAATACTCATTTAGTCAGTTATACCACATCCGATCGAATTTTTTTAATCTATAAAGTGAATGCTTCATTCAGATTGAGAGCTTGATTTAGGATCTAGATCTATTTGTATCAGTCATACAAAGTCCTTCAAGGACCTTCATATATATAGCCCAGACTTGGTATAGAGATAAACCCTAGTTATTAGCTCCAGAGCTTACTTGAAAGGATTTTAAGAGGCTATTCAAGAAGAAGTTTTATTTTGAAGTGATCAAGAAGCTCTCAAAAGTTAATTTAAGAGATTGAAACAGGATAATCTTTATGTTGACGAGTACATTGCTGAATTTAGTAGACTGAGCTACTTCGTGGAATATATGGTCCGCACCCTTGGAGAAAGAGCCAGTAGATTCAAGAAGAGGCTGTCTCCTGATATCCGCCTTGATGACACCACTAGCTGAGCCCGTACTTATGAAAAAAATCCTAAACATGGCACAAGGTGTTGAAAGAGATATGCGACCTAAACTGAAGAGGAAAAGAGATGATGAAACTGGTAATAAGGAACCCATCAAACGTCTATTCTACCAACAGATGCAGCAGAGGGCCCTGCAACAACCCCATCGTCCTCTCCCTCGAGCCCCAACACCCTAGCACCCCAACAACAACCTCAAGGACAGAACCAACAAGCTCCCATATATGGCTACTATCAAAAGCAAGACTACACTTGTCAAGTTTGTAGGAAGAGGCTGGGAGTCTGTCTATACTCCATAGATCACAACACATCAGATGAAGGCCTACAAAGCATTCAAGCCCAATACAAGCTGGATTATTAAAGGATTTTATAATTCATGAAGATGGTTCACTAAGACGTGGAGATATATTATGTATACCTCAAGGAGATATGAGGGAAAAAGTTATGCAAGAAGCACACATATCTAAATACTGTATACATCTAGGAGCCAAAAAAATATACAAAGATCTAAGGATGCATGTTTGGTGGTACGACATGGAAAGAGAAGTAGCCCAGTTCGTCTCACATTGCTTGGTGTGCTAACAAGTTAAAGCTGAAAGACAAAGATCTGGAGGATTGCTTCAACCATTACACATTCCAGAGTGGAAGTGAAAATATATTACTATAGATTTTGTTTCTGGGCTTCCATGGACACCTAGTGGGAATGATGCAATTTGAGTTATAGTAGATATATTGACTAAGCCTGCACATTTTTTGCCGTTCAAAGTGGGACTATCTACTGAAAGGTTGGCAGATTTATATATGAGATAAATTGTTAGACTCCATGGAGTTCCAGTAAGCATAGTATTTGATAGAGATTCAAGATTTACCTCTCACTTCTGAAAGAGCTTATAAATTAGTTTGGGGACTCAACTCAAATTCAATTCAACTTATCATCCCCAAACTGATAGAAAATCTGAATGTTACCATTCAAACACTTGAATCCATGCTCCATACATGTGTCTTGGATTTTAGAGGACCATAGGAAGATTATCTATATCTTGTGGAACAATTATCAAGCAAGTACTGAAATTACTCCTTTTGAGGCTTTATATGGACGGAGATGTCGTACCCCATTATCGTAGGACGACGTATGAGAAAGAGCTTTATTGGGACCGGAGATGGTGGTTGATGAAGCAGAGAAGATAAAATAATACAATTAAAGGAAAGACTTCGTGTGGCACAAGACATGCAACGACATTGGGCTGATAGCCATCAAAAATTGTTACAATTTAAGGTAATAAAATATATGAAAACTCAAGGTTAATTTAATCTTATGATTATGAAACTAAAGTTTGGTTATAATTTTATCAAGGTTGGAGACTTGGTATTTTTGAAGATTTCTCCAACATGTGGCACCATTAGATTTGGAAGGAGTAGAAAGCTCAGTCAAAGATTTATTGGACCATTTGGCATATTGAAAAAGATCAGAGAAGTGGTATATCGGTTGGCTTTGCCTCCTGCTATAGATGGAGTACATAAAGTGTTCTGTCACAGTTGAGGAAGTACGTGGCAGATCCAAGTTATTTTGGATAATTCAAAGATTGAAGTGGGCCCCAGTTTGACTTACCAAGAGCAGCCTATGGAGATACACGACGGGAGGGAGAGAGTTTTAAGGAATCAAGTCATTCCCCTTGTCTGTATCACTTGGAGACATCATTTTCCCAGCGAATCCACTTGGGAGCGAGAAGACAAAATTAGAGAGCGTTACCTGTATCTATTTGAACCTTAAGATATATTTCAAACTCTCGATTTTCTTTGCATGCCATTCGTAATTTTTAAATTTTGAGAACAAATTTTTTTTTTCTAAGGAGGGAAGTATGTAACTGCCTTAACATTAAATTTAGAAATTAGATTCATAATAAAAATAATTATTGATTAATCATGATTATAGTCATTGGAAGTTATTATCATCAATAATTAAGTAATAATTATGATAGTCATTGAGTAATAATTTAAGTAATGATAATGCTCATGACTATTTAAAGATTAAGAGTTTTAAATAGTTATTGGTACGAGTGATGATGCTGACTTGCAGAATTTTATTTATTTATTTTAGGCCCTTATAAATTTTTGTTTATCAAGGGGTAAGATTTATAAAAACCTACATAGGATTTTGGAATTAGTCATCATTCTACTTTTTCTTCCTATTTTTCTCTCATGACCTGTTCCTTCCTCCTTTTACTACTCCATACGACAACCCATTCCTTCTAGCACTCTCACTTCTTCCCCCATCTATTTAAACTAACCCCCATCACTCGTAATTCTCACCTACATACTATATTCACCCTCAACCTCTTTTCTCTCCACTTACCAGCCACTCTCAATAACCCCACTGCTCTCATCTTTTCTATCTATTTAAGCCTACCATCATATTTCCCTACTCCTTAACTTCCTTCCACCACTTGTCCTCGTCGGTGATTCTCCTGCCGGTAGCGTCGTCGTGAGCTCTCCAACAGCCTCCTCGACTCCCAGCCATCAACTCTGGTGAGTTCTACCATGGTTGTTTACCTTCATGGTGATTCTGTCATGATGAGCAACTCTAAAAAAAACTTTTTTTTTTGATCTTTGTAGGATCATGTCACTACCACATTCTGAAATAGGGGTAATTTTATATTTTTTAATTATTATAAGTATTGTGTGTATTTATTTTAAATAATGGCATGATATGTGTATAGATATATATTATATATTATAGTGTTCTTTAATGGATGAGTTAGTAGACTAGACCTAGAAGCCCACTAGTTGAACCTCTGACCGAAATATAGGGTTATGATTTTAATTTATATTATTTGGGATTAAATATTGAGGATTATAATTTATTATTATGATTTTATTTAATTGTTGTACCTTACCGTTGCTTCGATATTTGGAACGCTACCATAGCTTTTGCCTTCCAACAAATTTTATATCTTTGTCCTAGACGTGCCCGTCTTCCATTCTGACCTCTGTGTAACTCATAAATATGCTCTCTTGTGCTTCATTTTAGTCACACAATATTTGTCGCGGACGTTTATTTTTTATTCTAAATAAATTTGACTTTGTATCCTTGTGCGTTCCAATCGAAATTGGAGACACAATCTTGACCCATTTTGTGCAACCCAAATTATGACAATATTTTATTCTGAGTCTTCTATGTCCATGACACTTGTGTCCCACCTAATTTTAATCCCATGTACTTTCAATTAATTTTAGAACACCAATTATATTAATTTTAATTAATTTAACCCAAAACCTCACTTTGTGCAAATTTTTAATTGTTAGGGACTTTTGTGCAAAAGTGCATTGAGGTGTCCACACCCCATTGAACAACACATGAAGAAATCCTATTTTCTTTATGTGAATTTTCTCCATAATTTTGGATTGTGTAACACTCAAAATCCTTTCCCTTATCATAACCTAGCCATCTATTTCAAACGATATAATCCTAGCCCTCCAATTTCTACACAAGAAGCCAAGGCCCAATCCCAAGGAGGATGTTGACCAAGCCACTTTTCTAGGTCAACATCAACACCCTTTACACATGTATATATATATATATATATATATAAAACTTTATTTTCTTTTTCCTTCAACCTAAAAACTCCCAGCCGACATCCCCTTCCTGTTCATCATCCCTTCCCTACACTTCCCCGCTGATCCCTGCCGACTCTCCCATGACCAACACGTCGGAGCCCGACGCCATCCTCGCTTGAAGCCGCTGCCAACCGACGCCAGCACGTTGTTCACTATCCGCCTGTCGACCCCGCTGCACCCAGCCCGCCTGACCCGCCTGACCCGTCCGGCCACCCCCGCAGGAACTGCTGAACCTGAAGACCGGAGCCGTTCTTACCCCGCCGAACGTCTGAACGCCGCTGCCAGTCGCCCCCTTCCTCCTCGTCATGACCAGAACCCGACCGCTTCACCATCCCGTCAACGCCTGAAAATGACTCGAGCACTCCGCCTCTTAATCACGACCGGAGACGACTCCCCTCCGCCTGTAAGCCGTCGACTTCCCGCTGAACTCACCAGAAACCCGCCGACCGCCTGAGCACGCCTGCTCACCGCCGTTTTCCTCCCGCCATCAACTGAGCCGAGTACCCTCGACTGAATGCTGCACCATCCCCTCGCCTGAACCAGCAGCAGCCTGTTGAACACCTCGACGATGACTTGACTTCCCTCCTCGACACGAATACCCCGTTCACACGCGCACAGGTTCGAATTGTACCTTCATGTTGTGTACGCATACGTACGCATATGCGTATATTATTCGATTTGGTTTATATATATATATATATATATATATATATATATATATAGTATGTATATACTCTTCAAATTGGTATATATACATATATGTATTTTGTATGTGTATAGTATTCATTTTGGTATATATAGATATATATTTAGTATGTGTATATATATACTGTGTGGTAATTAAATGCTAAGGCTAGTTAAGTCTATGTATATACATACAGTATGCCCTAGTGTTAGTTATGGATATCCCGTAGCTACATTGACCATGTGACCCTGAGTGATTGTGAGTAGACTGCCTTATGTACACTGACGTACTGGCGAGACATGTGTTAGTTTGACTGTCTGATTATGAACCGCATTTGCAGACATGACACCCGTGCAGTTAGACGCACACTTGGTCCTGTTAGTTGACCAGTGTCATACCTAGCGTAGCCCCTGAGTTCAGAGTATTTATGATTGTGTGTATGTTAGCGTATCGACTGATTCTGCATTACTATTATATGATATCTATAGGACTGTTGGATTATTCAGACAAGACTTTAGAAACAGAATATTGGTATTACCAGCAGAGGACCACAGGCGAGTATATTCTCTGACAGTTTTTATTATGTTGATTATCTCTATAATTCTAGTTTTATAGCATACATGATTCTGACACTGTGGATACACGAGTTGGCATCATTGAGACCTATCACGAAGAGTTATGATTGGGATCCATCGTGATAGCTGGGTGACGGGGAAATATTAGTAGATTATGTGATCATACCCAACTTTACATGAATCATAGCTCACCCATACCTCACGTCAGTGCAGCCTGACCATTACATACCTCATAGCCTGTTACATGTGATTAGCCTGACTATTGCTCACATCATAGCTATCCAGATGGTTAGACTGACCTTATATGAATCATAGCTAATCATATGTAATAAGCTTGATCAGTCCCAAGCTGATCACATGATATGCTGACGTTTCACACACTTAGCTAGATAGTCTATACATGTATCTCTAGTTTATTGGTCTAGCATTTCCCTATGTTCTAGTTATTGTTCTAGCATTCACTTATATTCCAGTTCATTTTTCTAGCATACACTTATATTCCTGTACATTGCTAGTATGCTATTGATGATGATATATGCTCCAGTATTTCTTATTCTCGTATTTCATTATCTCCAATATTGTCTATTGCCAGTATTTATATCCATCTTGTATTTTTTAACTGTATTATAGTTTTTGTCAATATACATGGAACTGCTGTTAGAGATGTACTTCGTTCCATCCTGACTGGAAATATTTTTTCAGACTATGACTTAGAGGACTAGTTTCCAGCATACTTGGAGATTTGGATGTTATGGATTGCAGGTTAGATTATTATGTTGTTTTAGACTTGTCTTGTATTTCATATTTTTTTTCGATATCTCATCATGCTTTAGTTTCTGTGATTGAGTATTCCATATTAGTATTGTGATATCTGTGTTTCCTTATGGAGTTGGATATTCATGTGAGATTGAGTAGCTAGTACTGTGACCTAGACAGCGTTCTACCGCCGATGCTGCAGCATAGGCTGGATGTACCCACGCTCTCGTGCCCCTATACCGGGTGCGGGTCATGACAGATCAGATCTCCTCATTTGATTTGTTTTTCCACGATCCAGTTTCTCTATGATGGTGTTGGTAAGTAACTCTATCATGGTCTATAGTTTCATTTTAAATTATTAAGTTTTGGTACATCCAACTAGTGAAATATTCGTTTTAGAAATTTAGTTCTAGGAGCGAGCTTTGAGTCTAATTCTCGCACATCCAACTAGTGGATCATCAATTTTCCTTTATAGATCCACAACTGATATATTACTCTACTAATACCAAGAGTTATAGAATATTTCATCAAGATTGGATAGGTCAAATGATCTCTCCAAGTTTGGTTCTCAAACTGTTGATTGTTGTTTCAGAATTTTTTTAATCCTGTAATTTTTTTTTGTCAAATTTGGATCCAGATTCCCACTTCCTCGGTTGATGTTTTCTTGATCCATCACTATGGATTTATACTTGGTAAGTTTTTTTTATCATGTGGTCCAAGTTTCATATTATTTTGATGAGATTTGACACTCTTTATTGATACTCAAAGACGACTTAAGAAAACTACATTGTTATTCCAATTCATGAAACTATGGTTTTCTTCGAACTTTGAACTTGCACAACATTTTTTGTAGATTATATTTTCTAGATCCAGTTATTTGGTTGTAATCTTGGTTATGTTGTCTTTCAAACTCGTATATATTGCATGTCCATAATAATCGAATAGATTAGTGTAAATTGAGATCAAATTTGGCCTCATGAAATGCTTATTTTTTTAAACTAAATAATTTTCAAATCTGGGTTTGTTTTTACCTACTTTGGACTCACACCACTCTTTCTGTGAATCATGAATTCTGAATCCAGTGTCACCTATTTGATCTCGGTTATTTAAAAAAATCAGATTGTTGAAGTTTCATGAATTATTTGCTTGGTTTGATTTAGGAAAATATAGTGCAAAGTGAGCTTCATGAACTGCATTTGCAGCGTTCTATCTAAAAATATTTATGGTGTCACTTTGGGCTCAGTTTTTTGAAAATCTAACCATTGGATTCTTACATAGTTTCTTCCTAATTAATATTTAGTTGCAAATCTATTGGTTCCTGGAGTTTGAGCCACAAATGATAACGTTCGCCTACTAAACATCTGTCCAAAAAACTGAGAAAATATACATTTCTGCATAGAATATTTTTCGAGTCTAAAGCTAGTTTTGGTTGCAACTTTGAGCTTCGATTATGAAAAATCCAATTGTTGGATTGGGTTGGGATTTTCTCCTATTGATAGTCAAAATTTTGTAATACCAAATCCTTAAGTTTGAATCTTTCATTATTCTTTTTGTATGGTTGTTCACAAGCCCAAAGTTGAAAAAAGTGGACTTTTGAAAAATAATCAATTCTCATTTTTAAATAACAATTTGAGTTTTATTTTTTGAAATTTGATCCTGACAAAATGAATGGACTCATAACGTCATTCTAAATTCATGTTTATAGTTAAATTATATTTTTTATGATTTAATTAACTTTTTGGCCTATAATGGATGTGGGTCACTTTGGTCGAACATTAGAATTTGGATGGAACTTCTATCTCGCTATGTATCTTCGAACTCCATTATTTCTCGATTATGATGCGGGAATCCTGGACTATGTTTGGGTTATGATTGGATTAGTATATAGTGAGTTACCTATTCCATATTAGCACGATCGTGATCGATACGTCGACTCCAATATATTTTGAGGCAAGTACCTTGCACTTCAAGTTTATTCTTTATAATATGATACTTAGTTTACTGCTCTACTAGTACTCCGTTGAATGATTACACTTAGTGATAGATACTAAATTTTGTGTCTTAATTTTTGTGTCAGAATAGTGAATACTAGGAGGCATGTGGTTTATCCTTTCCACCATGTTGTGACTGCTAGCTGTTAAGTACGCAACTGCACAAACATGCCTTATACTCGATTATTTCTGAATGCTAGCCCATCAATGACGTTTATTTTTAGCCTTATAACCCCCTACATGCCGACTATGTATTTTAAATACACATATACACACATATAGTTTCTTTATTAGTTTTTAGTAGTTTCATTTTCTTGTCTCATGATATTATTTTACACTTATCTCCATAATTTACAATACTGGATACTTGGTCTATTTTTTACTACTTATCATGATTATTTAGTATAAGCTTTGTCGTACATTGGTACTTGTTTCAATCCTGACTAGATCCGTTGACATATTAGGCAATAATGAAGACTATGATCGTACCCTATGTGGCCTACATGATGTAGCAGATAATACTATTGAGGAGCCCGTCCCTATCCAGGAGACTACTTTTGTGGAGTAGTTAGCTAGATAATTAGTATTTTTCTTTCAGCATAATAATCGGGTTTGGCCCCGGTTTATCTTTCCTTTTGGTATGTATTAAACATGGATTGGTAGATGTATCAAAACTATATTTTTATGATATATTAGCATCTCCAACTTTTTGTCATTATTCCTGTCTATTTATCTACTTAATGTGATTAGCTAGATATTAAACTTACTTGTGAATATGATGAATTATCAATGGAATGGTGGATGATTATGAAAGAGGTCTAGACATTGTACTACTGTTGATATTGTGGCATAGGTTGGACGTACTCACGAACTCATGCCCGAATATCCGGGTACGGGTCGTGACATATTCTATAACTACATCTATCAATTGCATGTTCAGTTTTTTGAGAACTACCAAATTGACAAGGTAGTAGAACATAATGAAGTCCATTAAGAAAGAATATGTATCCTCATAATTGTTATTCCAGAGGCTTAATCAAAGATGATAGAATAAGAAGTTGAAGTCGAGATCAGGAGTTCACACAAAAGTTTCCTCCCTGATATACCTCGATCCAACGAAGAACTATATAATATAGAATATAGTTGCTGATTACAACTCCTTCTTTATCACATAATTCAAGAACCAAAAATATGTTCTTCCTTGCAAACACAGTTGCAATTGGGACAAAACATTTACAACTATAAAAAGAGAAGAGAAATATAGAATAAAAATTATTCTTGCTGGGGTGGTGAAGACCACCTTTTGTCAAAGTAAAATTCGTCCACTATCGACGATATGCTTTCAGGAGCCATCAAGTTCACAAGAGAACTTCTGGAATGCTCGTACTCACCTCTTTGTATGACTCGAACGGACTCCTCTTTCTCAATATTTGGTGTGTCTCAAAATAAGGCTAGATGGATCTTTATATAGGGTAGGATGGAAGCCCATCCTCCTCTTTTTTTTGATGTGGGACTAAAAAGCCAATATATAAAATTAATATCCCACAATCGCAGCCTAATGCATAGCCCGCTCAATGCCCGTTCAGCACCCGCTCAGCACCCGTCCAACGCCCCTTCAGCACCCGCTCAGTGCCAGCTCATGCAACACACACATGCAACCCGAGCATAAAACTCGCCTATGAAATGAGAGTACGATCGCAACAAAAGCGCACAAGTGCCTTGCGATGATGCTGACGTGCTAAGTGCAAAGTGCGCCAACAAAGCGCCACTTTATGCCATTGAGTCCGAGTCCGAGTCTAAGTCCGAGCCTGAGTTTGAGTCCGAATCTGAGTCCGAGTCCGAGTTCGAGTCGCTAATCCCCTTTGGGGCTTAGTTCATATGGAATAATATCCAAGAGTATGAGAAAAAGCTTAAAAGCTATCATTGAGGAGTTAATCCTTTTTTCTCCTAATAAAATACCCCCACATGGCACCCATGTGCCCCACTACACCCCATGTGAACACCTCAACACATATAAAGTATTATATTGAGATATCCACTTGGTGGTGTAGCCAATATAGGACTATCTTTATTAGTCCAAAGACAAAAATACCAACAATCCACCATATATCTTAATATATGGGTTGAGCTTTCCCCACAGTGACTTCTCATCATGCATTATGATAGATGTCGCTTTGACTTGAATTTTTCACATAGATCGAATAACAGTATGATACAAGAATGGACTAAGCCTTGAATTCTGCACCATAGCTGCAATTCTTTCCACTCACACAATGATATCAGCTGTGGTTCCGGTTGCACATTAAAGGCCCTGTGCATGTATAGTTTTGGTGTATGTATCTTGGACGTCTACAATTTTACCCCTCAAGAGACGGCTTATATCTCTAGGTGAGTTCTTTTAAAGAGTCCTTGGCATGAAGCCTTATACTTCCTTGCGGTGCTACTCCGCTATGACATGGCCCAAAGCCGAGGTCCCACCTCATTATGGTGTCATCCACTGTAGCATGAGGTCCCATCCTCTTTGTAGTGCCAAACCACCCAGCCTAAAGCCTTGTGCTTCCTTGCGGTGTTATGCCATTGTGATATGGCTCGCGTAGCCAAGGCTTTACCCTCTCTAGGTACCTCTTGGTGGTGTCACACTACTGTAACTTGAGAACACCGACCTCTTTATAGTGCTGCCTACCACTCTTTATTTTATAGCATTAGGCCACCTGCCTATATGTGGTGCTACGCCGTTGTGACATGGCTCACGAAACCAAGGCATTACCCTATCGAGGAATCTCATGGTGGTGTCACCAACTGTAGCATGGAGTTCTTTGCTCCTTTAGTGCTGTTCTACCGTGCTTCCTGTAAAGCACGTCAGACATTCCAAATATCCTAGAACTTATTAAGGCGTCTAAGCCATCCTCCCACAAGATCTTGTTCTACTCAAAGAACAGATAGTAGACAACAGTGGTTTTGGGTCCGTAATACCTCAATGTCTCAAAGGACTACCCACTGTTCCTGATATTCTTCTAGTCAATGATCCTTCTTTGATCCAAAAGCTAGATACCTAGTAGATTTTTTTTTGAACTAATAGCATAAAACTTTATGATAAAATTACAAAGACAGAATATCAAAAGTCCTCCAAGCCCATGTATGTTGTGTCCTTGACTATATGAGGTGTTACGCCGCTATGACATGGCATAAAGCCGAGGCTTTATCTTATCAAGGTACATTATATGGTGTCACCACTATAACATGGAGTACTACGCTCCTTTATAGTTTTTATGACCAGTTGGCGCTTGAGGTCTTATATGAACGGATTCGCCTGACCCTCCTGACTCCGATCATCAACCATTGTAATGATGCTATCTTTGATGTGCTTATATAGTGTCTTAAACGGACCTGCTAGAATCACCTAACTCCAAACATTATCTACTACCATGATGCCATCCTTGATGCGGTCATACATCACCATGTGCCTAAGCCGCATAGATCTCTTCTAACCATTGAAGAAGAAAAATTGATGCTACAGCTGCAGTCGCCTGGTTGTCGTAGTGAATCAATACCGTCTAATATACGCACTAACTACTAGAAGATCATACATGAGCTCCCGAAGCCACTCTACTTCATTCGATGTAGCCGCCAGTGCATAGAACTCAGATTCTCTTGAAGAATGAGATATAATAGATCCACCATTTGAGAAGACATATCCTCCTGTGGACCTTTTGCTCTCTATTTCTGAACACTAGCTTGCATCACTGAAGCCTTCCACTACTATCGGATATCCGCTGTAGTACAGTGCATAATTCTAAGTCCTTTTGAGATATCTCATTACTCTCTTCATAGCTTTCTAGTACTCAACACCTGGATTACTCGTGAACTGACTCAGCATCCCCATGATGAAAGCTATGCCAAGCCTTGTTGTTTGCCATTTAATATCAAAACGAGAATTGGAAGAACTAGATTTGATTAACAAACTAAGAGAGTACAAAGAAGAGTCCTATGAGACAATCTATGTACAAATTTATTTTCTAGGGGTGACGTTGGAGGGTTAGGAGTGTAGGAACTCTCTTTACTCCATGGGTGATCCAATACAGAAGTTCTTCTCTCTTCCTTAAGTGTTGATTCGCAGATAGCCATCCAGGCTTTTGTCCGGGTCTGGTATCCTACTATTTATAGTCATATTTGTGGCCGCATGGATTTTGGGCGCAGGGATACGTCTTTTTCATCCTTCTATAAGATGCTCTTCAAAGTTTTTAAACTGATAAGTTTGAAATACTTTGAATAAGAATCATGTATGGGGTACGTCCGGGCTGCATGGACATTGAGCCGCATGGGCCAACTCTGCCAGGCTGTCCCTTATTCATTAACTGTCAGATTTTGCCTTGACCATTGGGTAGATTTTGTTTGAATTCTGCACCATCTCCTGATGCGGGGCTTTAGGCGACAGTTCCCAAGGAGACAAAAAGTGGCACACAAAAATTGATGATCAGGTTCATCGCCATAACTATTCCGTTCATCATCTCGATCTCTTCACGCGTCTCTTGGTGCCTATAAGTAGGCGACTTGGGGATGAGAGAGAATTTTGTCTTATATTCCTCCTCCTTCGTAAAGATGCTGGATGTTGCTGTCTCTCTCGCCGAGGAGTCAGTCGAGAGCAGGATTGATCCGTGGCCCCCTGATGCAGGACTTCTACTTCGAGGTAAGGGGGTACATTATCTCTCGTATTGGGCTGCTAAGGTCACAGAGCCACCGATACACAGATTTGTTGTATGGGTAGGAAGTCCTCCCCAACGTAAGCCGACCCTTAGCAAAGTTCTGCCGCATAGATGAAGTCTCCCCTTGGACATGTGCAGACCTCTTCACAGAGCTTTGTCGTGTGGGTGAATACTTCTTCATAGCATGCGTGCAGGATCTGTCTAACATGTGCGTTGAGATTTGGCGAGCCTGTATGGATGAGAAATTATCTATTTTATGCGTGCAGAGCCTATATGTGGCTTGGCCGCATGGGTGAGGTCTCATCTTGCTCGTCCGTATAGACTTAACTGTACGTTGCGGCAGCGGTATGCGACGGTTATACCTTTTTATAATCTTTGCTGAGACTGATGTATCTTCTTTATGTAGGCTGTCTTCCCTCGTGTTGCCTATGATAGGGCATAAAAGGATATCATAACACCGGTTGTTCGGGATAAAAACCAACCTTATACGGTATTTCTCTAGGAGACACGGTCAGTTTGGCAAGTACTAATCCAGGAGACGAGGATGAACATCCCGCGTCATATCCTGAGCTGCCCTTGTTCATGCAGCACGTCGGTTGCTTTTCTCCCTTTTATGTGGTTTGCTATCGGCCGAAAGACTGCGGGATCGATGAGAGAATTTGGATTAATTGCCATTCCTATCATCGGCCTTCCCGCATGGTTGTAGAGCATTTTCTTATTCTCTTCCCTTGCTATCCATCAGTGTAAATTTTTTATATACTGAGATTTGTACTGTAGAGTAGTGAGCCATAAAGCATTGAGTTTTGCTACGGGCTCGACTTGTGTCAGTGGTGACGACAGCACAGAGGGGTGCTTCTAATAAAAAAATATTGTATCAGCGAGACTTCATGGAAAATCCTTTAAAATAGGTTTCCATCATATGTACTCATGACCTTGAATACTAATGAGAACCCTTGAATATAATAAATTTCCATCATATGTACTCATGAACTTGAATATTAATTAATGAAGTCTCTCATTTTTCAGAATTTTGTATGTTGTGGACTTTTGGGTATTGTACTGTAGATAATATGAATGTAGTACTATACCGTAGCTTTTTAAGCCTATCCCATTGGGGAATTTTGGTGGACCTGTTACCCTTTTATGCACTTTGGAGTACGAGTAATAGATTCAAAATAAACCATATCAGAGGTAATATGGACGTGATAAGTTTTGTGGATTGTAAGGACATCCTGCTGGAAGATTTTAGTGGATCTATTACCCTTTTATGCACTTTAGGGTGTGAGTAATAGATTCTAAATAAACCCTATCAGAGGTAATATGGACGTGATAGGTTTTATGGATTCATTACTTTTTGCGCACGTTAGTGCAAGTAATAGGTTTGAGATAAGCCCTGCCAGAGGTAATATGGACGTGACAGTTTTTGTGGACTTAACACCACGGGCATACTCCGGATTGGGTACGTGTGATAAGTTAGAAAATAATCGATATCAAGGTAATATGGACGTGATAATCGATGGTCAAGGCAGGGAAGTTTTCTTAGAGGTAGTATGGACATGGCAGACTCCGTCGGAGTAGTATATTAGAGCGACAGTCCAGAGGTCCTGTAGACATGAACCAACATCCAGGAAGATACGATGTAGTTTGGTAATAGAGGAGTACCAGTCTAATTTAGATGTAGCACCTTTTGAGGAAATTTTTATTGATAGGCATCAGGAGCAAGTCACCATTAGGTTTTGCTAGCCAGTACGCGCCGTTGGAAAACACGATTTCCACAACGAATGAGCCCTCCCATTTAGGTTAGAATTTGTCAGCCGCCTTGTGAATCATAACTATCGATCTTCTTACTGTTAGGACAAGGTCACCCACTTGAAACGTTCTCTATTTTACCCGTTTGTTGAAGGCTCCAGAGAGACGTGCTTGATACAACTCTATGCGTTGTTGAGATAAGAGCCGTTTCTCATCGATTGGTTCCACCTCCTGTAACCGTCGACGGTAGTTGTCATCCGTGGTTAGTTGGTTGGAGAGAGCTACTCATAATGAAGCAATTTAGATCTCCAACGGGAGTACCACCTCACTTTTGTACACAAAAAAGAATGGCGTATTTCTAGTAGCTGTTTAGACTGTTGTACGGTAGGCCCAAAGATATTCATCCAGTTTCTTGTTCCATTCATGTTTGTTGGATGACACAAATTTCTTAAGGAGCTTGATGATGGTTTTGTTGAACATTTCTGCTAGACCATTTGCTGCGAGGTTGTATGTCATGGAGGCTATGTTTTGGATTCGGTTCTTGTCACAAAATTGATAGAAGGCGTGACTTACGAACTATGGGCCATTGTCGTGGACGATCCTACGTGATATATGACGTGGTGCTTGACGAAGTTAATCACGTTTGCTATTTTGACTTCAGCGAACGGAGCAGCTTTCACCCATTTAGAGAAGTAATCAGTGATCTCTTTATGAACCGATGTCCTTTTGATGAAGGCGGACTGATTGGCCCGATGATGTCCATTCTCTATACCTCAAATAGCCAAGATACTACCATTGGGTGTAGGAACTCAGATGACTGGTGGATAAAGACTGCGTGGATTTGGCATGCTTGGCACTTTCTTGTATAATCAACCGCATCTGCTACCATCGTCGGCCAATAGTAGCCTATTCTCTAAAGATGGTCCTGTAGCTTTGGGTCAGGTTGATGCACGTCGTAGATGCCGTCGTGAGCTTCGCGGAGGGCTTATTTTTCCTCTGCATTCGACAGATATCGGAGCAGAAGGCCGTCGTAGGACCGATGGTACAATATTTTGGTCTCCGTGTTATAATAGAAATGGAGGGAGCGTCTTCTGATTGAGGAAGCTTACTTTGGGTTTTCAGGAAGAATTCCATAGACTGCGTAGTCAATGAATGAAAGCCTCCAATCTTGAGTATCGGTGCCAACCTCCGATGCATAGTTGAGGCATAAGCATCGGTTGCTTTTGGGATAGACCAGCTCTTGATCGATCACCATGATTAACTGATGGGTGTTATCTGGGACTGCCAAGGAAGCAGCGAGGCTGGCTAAAGCATCCGCCTAAATATTTTACAACCGAGGGACATGCTCAATAAATAATATCTCAAAAGTTGCGATGATGTTGTGTGCAGCTTAGTGGTAGGGGATCGAGTCTTCATTTCAGACTTCATATACTCCCCCGACTTAATTGACAGTAAGCTGAGAATTGCCGTAGGCTTCCAAGTACTATACTCTGACTTGTTTGGCGAGCTGGAGTCCGATGATTAGGGCATTATACTTTGCCATATTATTGAAGCATGGCTCCGTGAGAGAGTATGCACGATTGATGATAATGCCGTATGGGGAGATCAACACTATCCCGACTCCAGCGATGATGTTGCCTTTGGGCCTTGCTCTTGAAGCACCGTCAAAGAGCATTCGCCAAACCACTTTATGTGAGGTGACATTGGCTTCTGCCACTTTATCTGGAATCTCTTTATAGAGCTTTGAGGTTTTTGACCCCGGGTGGGTGCCAGAAAATCGGCCAATGCCTGACCCTTGACGGCCTTCTGTGGGACGAATACCATATCATATGGAGATAATAATATTGCCCAGGTAGCCAAGAGGGAACTGAGTATCCCAGGTTTGGTCATGAGGACCCTAAGGGGGTTGACTCACAAGATTACATGAATAGTCTGTCTAGTCAAGTAGTGTCGAGTTTTTTGGGTGGCGAACACCAGCGCAAGATACTCTTTCTCAATGACGGTATATCTATGCTCTGGGCAGACCATCATTCGGTTGAGGTAGTATATGGCCTGCTCGTGACATGAATCACTATTCTGGGCTAATAGGGCATAGAGAGAGTGATCCATTGTGCGTACATAGAACTGGAATATCTTTTCCATGACCGGGGCCACCAGCACATGAGGGTTTGATCGGTAATCTTTGATGTTGTCGAACGCTCATTGGCACTCTTTATTCCAAACAAAGGAGACACCTTTCTTCATGAGCTGTGTGAACGACCGACAACGTCCAGAGAGGTTTGATATAAACCTTCTGATGAATGCCAACCTCCCTTGGAGGCTGTGGAGTTCCCAGAGGTTCCTTAACGGGTGTATCTCCAGGATGGCCTTGGTCTTGTCGGGGTCTATGTGAATACACCAGGAAGTGATAACGAAACCCAAAAATTTGTCGCTGGAGACTCCCAGGAAGAACTTGGTAGGGTTCATCTTGAGGTGGTGTGCGTGCATTAAGTTAAAAATAGTCCTTAGATCTTGGAGGTGATCACATTTGGAGCGACTCTTGACAGCGATGTCATCGACATAGTATTCTACCGTCTTGGCAGATGCTCACAGAAAATGGTGCTCATAGCTCATTGATATATAGCACCTGTATTTTTTAGGATGAAAGACATGACCGTATAGCAGTATACGCCTATCGGGGTCCAAAATGATATATATTTCTCATCGTCGAAAAGCATCTTGATTTGGTTGTAGCCTAAGAAGCCATCAATGAAGGACATACGCTCAAAACCACAAGTGTTGTTGATCATTACGTTGGTGATTGGAAGAGAGAATTCATCTTTGGGACATGCCGTATTTAGACCATGAAAGTCGATGCAGACTTGGATCTTTCCATTCTTCTTAACGACATACACAATGTTGGCTACCAAGTCGGGGTATTGTTCCTTGCGGAAGAAGCCACAAGCTATCAACTTGTTGACTTCAACTTCGATGGAATCCATCACGTATGGTCAGAACTGTCGCTGCTGTTGCTTGACTGGTTTAGCGCCTGGCCGAGTATTGAGTTTGTGGACCGCAATTTGACGGTCCAATCCTGGCATATCTTGGTAACTCTAGGCAAAGACATTGATATATTCCCTGACGAGTTGTAATAGGAATTTTCGGTCTTCGTTGGACAGACTTTTGCTGACGAAGATAGGCTTTGGGGAGGTCTCGTCACCTAGATTGACTTGAACGACTTCATCTCGGTAGAAGGTTATCGCTGCTTAAATTGTATCTCTTATTGTGAACCCAGGTATTAGGCCCAAGGTTCCATCTCAAAGAGCTCGGGTGGACCCTTGTTGTCTTTCTCAAGGTCGGCATACACCATATTGGAGGACAGTGTTTGTCTGAGCATGTTCCCGATGCTGACGTCGGAGTCACAAGATGACGATTCTGAATAGTGCAAGCACTCTTCGTCTTCTTTATCTGAGCCCTTGGGGGTTGAAGAGGGCGTTACATATCCTAAGCGATGCTTAGTCTTATGATAGTAATCCTCGGGCTTCCACGGGGGTAAAAAGTCGTAAAGGCGACCTTCGGCCTTTACCGTAGTTTAATCCTTCAATGACCTCCAGGTCGTATCCCATCTTTTGGATAAGATATAGGGCTTGCGGGTTGTACCGGTAGATTAGAATTCTGCCTACCTTGGACTCTGGTTCTACTTTGGGATGAAGGACCGGGGGCATTCTACTCTGCCGAAGATGATGATCTTATCTCCCTTCTTTATGGGTGGAACTAAGAAATAAGAATCCTGGCTAGAGCAAAGCTGGTGCACAGTGCAGGTAGTGGTCACTTGTGTGTGTAGATGAAGGCCCAGATCATGCTCTAGGGAGAAGAGTGTACTTATATACATACGCTCCGAGTATTCAAAGATAGTCATTTATTGAGGAACTAAGGTATCTCTTCCGGCGGGATTACATCATCAGGGGAAGGGATGTTGACATTGGTGGATATATATTTTTCCAGCTTATCCTTCTTCTCGGCTACCCCAGCGTAAACAAAGGCTTTGGTTGTTTTCTATATAATTTTACCACCAACGGTCCGAAAGTTACAGCCGTGGTCGGGTCTTTCTTTGGTGGTCGACTCGGCCTTTGAAGGTGAATGACCATTGGTTCTGAGGGCATAGATATGGCAGAATCTTCTTTTGGTGGTCGATTCGGCCTGCGAAGGCGTACGACCATTGGTTTTGGCGACGCTGACGGGTAACGGAGATTCAGGCACCTTCCTGCACGATTTGACGATGAGGGGTCAGGCCGCATCGACAGTGCAAGCCTTGAGGCATATTTTCATAGACTCCTCGGGTGCTGTTGTGGCCTCGGCTTCGTCGTCGGCCTCGTTGCCACCTTCATCTTAGCGGACTTTCTTGTAGAGGATCGAGTTGGAGTAGTAGATCTCGATACCCTTAAACGGATCAATGTCAGCGAACTCTGTTTTGACAAAACCGTATTCGTCTACGTATTTTAGGCACTAGTGGAGGGTGGATAGCACGATCCTGTGTTCATGTATCCATGGAAGTCCCAACAAGATGTCGTAGGACGTATCTACGTCTATGAAGTAGCAGGTGACTTCTGTTTTTAAGTCGTCGATATAGCATTTTAGCAAAATTTGCCCAGAGGGTAGCTTCTTCCCTTGTTGAACCCACTAATGGCGGTATTGGTGGCCGCTAGATGATGCATTGGGATCCCCAGGGTCTGAAGTAAACTTCTTGGGATAATGCTGATCGACGATCCTGGGTCAATATGCATTCGGTCCACCTTGATATCGCCAATATATCATGTGTGGTACAGGGACCGATTGTGCCTATTGTTCTTGAGCAACATGTCCTGTTGCTAGAAGGTGATATTGGGTATCGCATCTATGGCATTGTTGCAATGTGGACAAGCAGCAGGATCTTCGGTTAGGGCTTGACTTATGCCAGGTAGATATCGATATTCAGCAGTACCTCACTTTGGGCAGCCCGAGTATCTTTAGAGAGCCACAAAAGCTCAAATAGTGACAATTTTGCTGGAGTGTGGGCTAATTATGCTAATATATCAAAATTATAGGGCATTTCTAGCCCTTGTGGTGCATCCTTGCGCAACATGTAAACCCCCTCGACCAAATTTAGGTTTATTTAGTTTAGATAGAGAGACTAGGATTAAATTGGTGACAATTAGAGTTAAATGCAGCAAATTAGAAATATTTGTACAATATTTATTATTTAATATACCTTACCGTTGTTTCGATATTTAGAGCACCACCCTAGTAATTACCTTCAAACAAGTTTCATACACATTTCCTAGACATGCCAGACTACCCATCTGACCCTTATGTAACTCTTAAATACTCTATATTGTGCTTTATTTTAGTCGCACAATATTCGTTGTAATAGTCTAGTTTTAAATCCTAATAAATCCAACCTTGCGCAGTTGCCGTTCCAACCGAAATTGGGGACACAACCTCAACCAATTTTCATACAACCTAAATAAGGACATTATTTTATTCTGAATCTACCATGTCCATGACAACTGCGTTTCACAAAATCTTACTCCCATATAATTCCAATTAATTGAAAGGCATCGCTTGCACTAATTCTTATTTAATTTAGTGTGAAGACCAACCTCACCCAAAACTAGACCCAACAAGACCCATGTACACCCTACACCCTTTTATGTAGACATATTCCCCACCGCAAAGAGCCCTGGCCGGCCCAATTTCTGAGGTCAACCCCTAATCCTCTCTCCTATATAAATACATTCCTCTCTCTTCAAACCCTAGAAACCCATAAACCCTAGCCGAACCCTATTTTTTATCCCTCCACCTCTGCCTCATCTTTACCCGAAACCAACACCGTCACAGCCACCACCTCCTTCGCCTGGCCTTCCCCCTCAATGCCGGACCACCACCCCAGCCCGCCTACACCAGCCCGTCCACTTCAACTCCACCATAATTACTATCCCCTCCACCATCTCTGCCATAGCCAGCCCGACACCACCATCAACTCCACCATCAACACCACCCCAACACCACCATCCACCTCCCGACCACCTCGCCGACAGAACCCTACCCCCAAGCAGCCGCTGCCGCCGTTGCTAAAGCTGCTGCTGCCACTGCTGCAACTGCTGTCGTTACTGCCGCTGCTGCCGTTGTTTCCCCGTACGATGTCGGAGCTCCGCCCTCACGTCGGAGAACAGCCGTCGATGAACCAGACCCCCCGCTCAGCCACAACTAGGTACCCGTTTACTTCACCCCTTTTACTTTATGTGTCGTGGTGTCATCATATCGTCCAACGGACACGAGAGACAGTAAACCCTAAGTAATATATGTGTATGTGTGTTGTTGTAAACTAGTAATTAATGATCAGTAATTTCTTAATTAATAAATGACTTATAATTATGAACACTGTGTTAACCCAGAACTTGGACAACTAGCCTTGTGCACGTATCCTTATAACATGCTAGTTAAGATTTATAATGTAGTATTATACGTCTTAGTTGCGTAGCGTATCCGGACGTTTCATTTTCTTGGCGTACACGCCACTCGTGGACATGACACATGTACGTCTTAGCTGTGTGCACACGCGACTCTGTTTGTTGACCAACTGTAACCCCTTGCGTCAGTGTCTAAGAGCAACGTCGTGGTTCTGTGTGTATCACTTTAGTGTCTGATGATCGAATTTCTATATTATATTATATGTATAGGGTCGCTGGACCAGTCAGGAGAGACTACAGGAGCAGGTTATTGGCATTCACAGCTTGAGGACCCAGGCAAGATACCTTGCCATATTTACTGTTTAATTTAAATTATACAAATGTTGTATGATATCTTGTTGCATTATTTTATACAACTGTGTACGTCCGAGATTGACTCGGGTACGGTCGATGAATGCGTCGATGTGTAGTGTAATCGACCTAGTCACTAGCAGACTCACCCATCATTGTGAGGATATTCTGATATCTTCAAAGACCTAACACTTATACACGCATCACGGTGACAAATTCATGTTGGGATGCGGGTCCACGTACCCGACTAGCTGTCGGTGCGTGTGATATGCATCACGGTTTAGTACATAATCAGGGTTATATAATTAGTAGAGACTTGGCATATAGATACGTGGTATGCACGTCATGTATTCGACTTGTATATCTATATTGGGCGGGGAGGACAACTAGTAGGCGTATGGGATACACACATTGGAATCCATAGTATCCGGAGGAGCCACGGATCCAATGACTTCCTTTATATCGATACTGCGTTCTTCGGAGCGATACAGACGTATATATTTGCAGATACCTCATTTTTCGGAATGATGGACGTTATATGTACATATACTACGCTCTTCGGAGTGTTGGACGTTATGCCTACACCTACCCATACGTACCAATGTTGTCCTCATATTGCATTCATATAGATGGTTAGCACACCCATTTATTTTTTTTCAGTATATATATATATATATATATATATATATATATATATATATATATATATATATGGCATGAATTTTTGTATCTTGTTACGTCCCTCTGAGGACTTGGTTCCCTTCCAGATTTGGACGAGGCCTATTATCCTATAATGTACGGACCAGGACAGGAGACGAGGTACGAATCCGAGGAGGAGTTAGAGGTGCTACCGTCAGAGTTCCCGCTATCATTTGGTAGGCCTTCCGCCTAGGATTGGAGCATCATTATCTAGTCAGCCGATGCTCTAGTCATTACTCTTTTATTCTATCTTTTAGTACTTTTATTTCATCATAGCAGTGGGTTTGTTCCCACCAGACATTTGGGATTGTACTATGACATTTTAGACTGGAGTTTATCTTCCAGTATTTATTTTAGTATTTCTTGTTTATATTGTGGATAAGATTAGATTACCTGTTTGATGTAGTATTGGACTTGTTAGTAGTTTAGGACAGCGGAGTACACTTCGTAGGATCCATTAAATTGGATAATCCCTCGGAGACGTATTAGCTGGCTATTGTCACGTGGCCTAGTTCCGTGTATTTTGGGACTGGGGCATGACACAACAGATTATCAAAGCCCATCTCTTTCTATTTGGACTTGTCCACCAGTGAGGGCTGAGATGGCCCAGGACCAGTGGTGGCAGGCACGACAACTGGGGGTGTATCGCCGTGCATCAGTTGGTATATTATGCCTGACCTTGTTGCACCGACTGTCAGCTCTTCAGCCGAGGAGGAAACTGTATAACAGGTCTTAGATTTCCTGCCTTTGGACTTGGCGGTGGAGAATGCCGCCGACTGCGTCAACTCTGGCATGAGGTCGGGATGGACCCACATGACCCCCCACGTGGTATGGCAAGAGGTATTAGCCTGTCCATCTGGTCTTGAGCTGGTAGAAGGTTGACAACTTTCATAGTTGCCTTAGGGACTTGGACTATTCCGTCTTGGGCTTCCGTCGATAGAAAGTTGCCAAATTGGAGGGACACCATATTGGTGATGACCGTCACGTCATCGAAGTCCAAGGAAAGAGCCTTGGTGTCTATCAGACGTTGAATGTACCACTTCAGGGTATAACACTCCTGCATCGGGTGATGGACGTAGTGGTGAAAGTGATAATACTTTGGGTTGGCAATCTTCGCCGCCTCAGGATGATGTCTGACGTCGGGGAGCCAGATTTTGCCTCCCTGCATTAGCATGTCGAAGATGGGTTTGACATCAGCATGTCGAAGATGGGTTTGACATCAGCATCTTTAAAAGAGTAAGTCTCCTTCGGTTTTGGAGGTTCCACCAGCTTTTGCTCGGGCTTCTTGGTCAAGGTAGGACCATAGCCTATTTCCCCTTTCCGTCGTGGCTGCTATTGCCGCTATTATTGTTGTTGTTGTTATTATTGTTGTTGTTGCTGCTGCTAGGATGCTTGCCCTTTTCCTTACCAGTAGGGATATGGATCCCTAAGTGTCAAGGGTCCGTGAGCTTCTTCTCAGTGTTGACAGCACTGACAATGAACGTTGTACAGTCTTTAAACTGGCTCTCGCCCATCCAGAGGTATGTTCTTCCGGGAGCATATTCTTCCGGTATATCTCTATTAGTGTGGCCTCCGGATTGCCAGGAGTCAACCTTAGCACGTCCTATCAGAATCACTCGATGTAGTTTTGTGTCAGTTCCTTTTCACCCTAGGCGACGTCCATCAGAGAAGATATTATCATATCATTTCCTGTCTCATAGAATCTGTTAAGGAACAGACGCTTGAGGTCATCGAATAATGATATACAGTTATCTTAGAAACTGCAGAACCAATTGAAATCAACCCCCGACAATGATCCGACGAAGATCCTGATAAGGATAGCGTCGCTGTGGGGTCAGTGTCCCGTGGTGATCTCAAAGTAGATCATGAAGCAGCGAAGGGAGGAATTCCTGTCAAATATATTAATATTGAAGGGTTTTTACTTGGGCGAATATGGTACATCCCGCTACTCTATCGAGTATGGTTGTCGTACCCCGAGATCACAGAGTGACTCCCGATTGCTCATAGAGTCTAGGCGAGCCCAAAGTTCTTGGACCTCCCTTCTTGCTTCCTTAGCTTCATCTCCTGCTGAAGGCGTTAACGATCCAAGTAGGATAGGATCACTGCCCGCAGGTGGAGCGGTCGTATTTGAATCTCTATTGGTCCCGGGGTCCAGGTTTGCTTGTCCGGAAGCCCTTGCTGGCTGGGAGGCCATGCTTGCCTTGATCTCCAGCATTGTCTAGGTCAAGGCTTGTATTGATGCACTCATTGTATGCATCATGGCTTCGAGCATCTCGAGGCACTGCTGGTCACTGGGGCGTTCATGGTCGTCTCCGGCCATGTACACCATCCTCACATGGGAAGAAATAGAGGGGGCAGTAGATGCCGTACTACCTGTCTCGTACCCTTGTAGTGAGTAGTCTTCCAGGAGGGCAGAATCCGTTGTGTCTTCCTCGAATTCAGAGGGGATACTACCCCCACCGTAGAAGATTGTATCTAGGAATCCATTCCTTGAGAATTGTTGTCTCCTCGGAATGTCGGGTTGTTGCGTACGTTCAGGGGGACACTGCCCTTAGCTTGGGCCACCCCCAGAGGTTCTGAGGAAGAACTACCCCCAAGGGCTGACAGCTTCTTCCTTGAGCGGGTGTCTTAGAAGACGCCTTCCGCAGGTGCCATTGTCTGCCCTCTGGGTAATCGCCTTCACAATGTAGTGGTAGAGAGCGCCGAACTGGAGGTGTTTGACTTCTTTCTTCCCTTGGTGGCAAAAAGCTTTCCAGTTGAGTAGCATGAGGCGAAGGAAAACTCCTCCTCCTCTAATACTTGAACCTGATCTCCGAGTTGCTGACGGGTAGGTGCTTTTCGGTATAGTCGCTGGAAGGCCGACTGCATATTTGTGAGTACTGCTGCTTTATTGCAACAACAGTTGCTAATGTTATTGGCACAGCTGTGCCTCGGAGAGGGCACGTTGCATGCCACAGTTGTTTCCCTTGCTTTGCATTTGTGAGTAATCACATCAAAATTATGCGAAGGGTGTTTTACCTTTGCATCCTCTTTGTGAGTTCGGGTATCCCAGGTACAAGGATGCTCATGTGCTACGTTTGCTCCCTGGTCCGGGGTTCATACACGAACTTGCCCCGAGGTACTAGTGGAATGCTTTTGAGATTGACCCTGTCTGTTGGTCCTTGTGGGCTGGACGCATGGGTCAGTCCTGTACAACTTTTCGTCAGAGGCTTGCATAATAACTATAGATGCCTATTGGAGGTCGGTCGTATAAGCAGTTGCTTGAGCTTGACGTGCTCGCACTGCCCTGGACTTCTTCAGTTTAACTACCGTAGTCACGTAGTATGAAGTATCCAGTTTTGGGTTTTCACCATTCTCAGTGGGTCGCATAGGATCTACGCCGCATAAAATATGGTAAAAAATAGAGGTTCTATTGCTATTGGGGATGGATGTGGCATGCCGTCTGCGATTGTGAGTTGATGCCGCATGGGCAGTCTTATGCGACCACCCCCTTGGTCGCATAAAAGCTGCCTCAGCACTAGGACGTTTGGCATTATAGTATTTTTTTTCTGCCAGAGTCTGGGTGCTATACAGTCTCTGCGTCATCCTGGGATGCCATATAGATGTGGATGTTATGGGTGTTCGTCCGACGATCGTCATGGAAAACAGAGTAAGAGGCTGGAAGCGTCTGCTAAGCAGTTGGGTAGGCACAACAGCCTTGGCCACCCATATTCTGCGGGTCTTCGAGTGGGGAGCACCCTTTTGGTTGGAAGAGGCTACCGCATAGACAGTGGCCGCAATATGTGCGGTCCCTGCGGCTGGGAGAGAGACGGAGAGCGCATGCTTCGCAGTTGGGTGAGGCACAGAGGCATTTGCTACCCACGTCCTGTGGGTCTTTTTAGGCTTTGCTTGCCTCGGAGAAGGACCCGCGCTATCCACGGAGAGCACACTACTAGAAAAAGTGGGATTAGCGACGTATTTTAGCGACGTCAAAATAAACGTCGCTAATAATATATAAATTAGCGACTCCTTATAAAAACGTCGCTAGACGTCGCTAAATGGCGACATTTAGCAACGTTTAGCGACTTTTATTAAGATTTTAAAAGATAAGTCGCTATAAGTTCAATTAAGGTCGCTAAACATCACTAATATGTCTAATTTACCGACGTTTAGCGACGTATATAGCGACCTTTATATTAAAAATATTTAGCAACGTGTTTAGCGACGTCCTTGACGTCGCTAAAATTTAATTTAGCGATGTTTTTATTGGACGTCGCTAAACGTCGCTAAAATTTGGTTAATTAGGGCTCGGTTTCATTTTTCCCTATCTGTTGAAATTTTAAAAAGAAACAAAATCCTCCCCCGCTCCGTCGACCGGCTCTCCACCGCGACTACTCCGGTAAACCCTACTTTCTCTCTCTCTCTCACAGGACACATGTGACATTGACACAAACACGAGACACACACAGACACTGACACAGACACAGATACGGCACACACACACACACTGACAGACACTATTCAGGACCTAGGGTTAGGGTGAGGGTTAGGTTTCTTTACATGGGGTTAGGGTTAGGGTTAGGGTTAGGGCCGACTGGCCCAAGTATGTGTGTATCAGTGTGTCAGGTGAGTTTTGATTACAGATTTCTTAAGAGTGTATGTGTGTATCAGTGTGTCAGTTTGGGGGGTTAGGTTTTTTATTAAAGGGAGTGCAGAAATCTGCCGGTAATTGTGAGTGAGTACAGCCACAATGCATGGGGTTATCCATTTCATAGAGCAATAGCCCGTGTACTTGGGAAACTTTAGATGCAAAAATTATTCAAGCACCAGGTGCCTTAGTGCAATGCCATGACTGAGCAGTAGCTCCCTGGAACCTACTGCAAGTTGCAGATGTTAGGATTAGTGATGTGTTCAGCTAAGGGATGTATGCAACTGTGTACAGTGCACTAGAAGAAGTAGGCAGTGATTAGCTTTAGGTAGTATTATGCAAGTGTATGAGTTGGAGAAGTGTGTCAGTGAGGGATAGCTAGTGTCAAGTTAAGTGGGTAGTATAGATATTAGAATATAAGCTAATGTAAAGTTATGATACAAGATATTGGTTGAGGTATGGGTATTTGTTAATCAAGTATCTCAAGAAACTTAGTTTATGAGCTTAGGATACTAAGGGTGTAACCAAGTAGGTATCTCCAGTACTTGGGTGTGTGTTAAGCTAGTACCAAGGTTGTGGATTAGTATCTTGGGGCAGTGGGTTAAGGTATAGTAGTAAAGTGGTATTAAGATATTATTTGGGTAATGTGTTATATATATATATATATATATATATATATATATATATATATATACTGCATTTCCCATAACGGACACTGACACAGACACGGCACACACACACACACTGACACAGACACTGATCAGGACCTAGGAGTGTGGTTGGGGGCAGCTGCAGTTCTATTGTATGACACACTATTTGTAGTGTGTTGACTGCACACTTATAGTGCAGTTCATAGTACTATGGGGTTGGGGGCAGCTGCAGTTTTGATAAATGAAAATATGTATTATATCAGTTATGATTTTTACAGTACGGTTAAGTTAGGAAGTTAGGTGATAAACTATTGTATGTAATGATTTATATGATACATACTGTCAATTTTGCAGAAGTTTCTAGAAATGGATATGAATTACTATCTGCATCATCGTTCGTGGATGTACAACCATCATCTTGATGACAAGTGTGGTGTGCGGGATGAATTCATTGAGGGTGTACAGCAGTTCCTGCAGTTCGCCAAGGCGTTCCCTCAGTACATGGACGGTACCAAAATTAAGTGTCCGTGTGTGAGATGTCGCAACAGGAAATATCATCCAGAAGTGGAAGTTACATATTATTTATACTCGAAGGGCTTTACGCCGAATTACTATCAGTGGACCGCGCACGGTGTAACCTCCGATTCCCAATTTCCGAAATAATTAAAATTTTAATTTATTTTAAATACCAAGTTTATAAAATATTTTCTCCTTGAATTCTTGTATTTGATTTTTGAACAATGTTTGATTTTGTAGGTGATTAAATTTTTTATAAAAATCATTTTTCCTAAATGTCGCTTTATTATAAATAAATAAATAATAATGATATGTAATACTCTAGCTTCGAACATTATTGGCTTGAAATCACAAACTTATGTATTTAATAAAAAGCGTTGAAGGACTAGTTGTTTTCATAAAAGTTTTCATATCCTTTTTGGAATAGTAAATAAATGAATTTCATATTTTCTAGGGTTTTCAAATAGGGGTTTAATTAGTAGCTAATTTAATCAGTTAGCCTTGGAAGCCTCTTAAAACATTTTTCTTAAATTATATTTTTCCAGTTTACCGTCTCCTATTCACACCCTCATTCTTCCCACATGAAAAGCCCCTTTATATTTAATCCTGGCCATTCATTATTGGGCCAATCCTTACCCTTTAGCCCACAACTCTCTCTCTCTCTCTCCCTATTTAAGTCCCTCATCACCATTCCCAAGAAACCCTAATCTCCAAATTATTAGCTAGCCCCCACAATTTCCCACAAGCCAACAAGCCATCACCATTTTTGTGTGCTCGTGTCCGTGTGTCCATCATTACCGTGTCAGCCGTGTTGGCCTCGGGACCGACCCCGGGTGTCCTATCGTATCCATTCATTTTCTGTGTCCGGTTACAACATTACAACCAATTTTTGTGTCCGACACCATCTGGACACATCCACCCCTGTACAGTACTACATCAGACTCCTGTGTCCACACCCGGACACGCCCCCCACAGTCATCGACCGCCGTGTCCAGCCCCGAACACGACCCCGACACAGAAACCTGACCCTAACCCTAGATCAGACCCGCCGTCGCTCTCGAGTCGACCGCCGCCTGGGACCGAGCACCCCTCGTCGAGCCGTCGACCGTCGCCGCTGTAGATCCAGTCGCCGCCGCCTCAGATCCATCGAGCAGCCGCCGCCGAGTTCGACGCCGTCGCTTCAGGACCACCGCCCAGCGCCACCAGATCGAGCCGGCCGCCGCCTCGAACGGAGAACCTGCCGCCTCGAACAGAGAACCCGTCGCCTCGGACCTCCTCGAGCCGAACACCCGCCGACCGCCTCCTCGAACCGAGCGCCGTCTCGAGACGAGCTTCCCCGCGACCGACGCCGGGAAACCCTCTCCCCGTGAGTCCTCTCTCTCTCTCTCTCTTTCCCTTTCCTTCAGTCAGAGAGTATATGTAATTAGTTATTAGTTAATTAATTAGTTTATTAATTATATTTATTAGTAGTTAGTTAATTAATTATATAATTAGTAGTAAATTATATAATTAGTAGTTAATTAATCAATTAGTTTATTTATATTAGTTATAATTTTTCAGTTAATTAAATTATCAATCAGTAATTATTTAAGTGTATAATTAGTGTAATTAATGTTTAGTTTATATATGTTTTGTATAGGTATTAGTATATAGTAATTAATGTGTATATCTATATGTATAATTAGTTGTATAATTATAGTATGCATAATTAATTGTATAGTATTTATTTAATTAATGTGTAGAAATATATGTATATACGTATGAGTATAAATTCATATATGTATATATGTATGTATATTTTTGGTATAATTATACATATATTTAATTGGTATAATTTCATGTAGTATATGTGCAATAAAACGTATTTTTAATATATGAATTAATTGGCATCTGTATATATATATATATAGTATAAAATTGAATTGGTAAATTAATATTAGTATATTCTAAGGATGATGTTGACAAAATATATGTATATTTTAAACAGTATTTTTGCATATATATATGAGTATACGTATGGTTCAACTAGTATATATATATATATATACGATATATGTTTAATTGGTATAGTATAATATGTATATGTGTATTCCTTTAATATATATATGTAGGTATTTTGGTATAAAAATATATAGTGTTTAGTATATGTATATATTTTGTATATATATATATGTACTTATTATATTTTCAAATATGTATAACTAGTATAAATGTATATATATATATATATCTTGTACATACAATTAATGTATTGTATTTGTATTTAATGTGATGTACTAGTATTAGTATATATTTTATTCATAACATTGACAATATATATATAAATATTTTTAAAAATGCATTGTTAGCATATGTATGAGTATACATATATAATGTTCAACTAGTATAAATCAGATATGTATTTTAAAAAGGGCATATATATATATATTGTAAATACATTTAAATTGATGCATGTATAAATATTGTAAGTATTAATAAGTGTAATGTGTATTATATACGTATCCCTACTAGATGACCCTAGTTGACTAGTGCCATTCCTGGCACGGCCCTGAGTTCGATGTTTTGTGTTGTGTTAGTGTAGCGCCTGATGCAAATGTTGTATTGATATATTTTAGGACTGTTGGATCCTCCAGACGATACTCTGGGACAGGACATTGGTTTTACCAGCTAAGGACCCAAGGCGAGTACATTCTCTGATTAGTTTCTAATTTATGATATCTCCTATGTTCACTGTATCTAGTGTAAATATCCATCTTCTTGACACGTTGGTTACACGGATTGGTATACACGGATCTCGTCATGAGATGTTATTCCTTATTCATGGTGTAGCTTGTACAAGACTTGTTTCCTTGTTATCTTGTGCATGTACAGACACTGAGACCCGGGGAGATTTGCTACCTCCCTAGGGAATCCCGTGCCATAGCGTACCATGGTTGGATCTACTATACCAGTCGGGGGTGGGGAGTATTTTAGTATAGATATGTGATCATACCCAACTTATCATGCATCATAGCTCACCCCACATCTCACGTCGGGTGCGGCCTGACCTCTTCGTGCTTCATAGCTGTTACTTGTGATTAGCCTGACCTCTTCGTGCATCATAGCTAACCAACGGTTAGCCTGACCTTCGTGAATCATAGCTAATCATATGTAACCAGCCTGATCAAGTTCCCAAGCCGATCACATGTTAAAACTAGTACTCACACACTTAGTCATAGGACTCTTGCTCATTGACATATTGTTCTTTTCCTGCATTTACTTACAGTATTTCCAGTATTTCTCTCATTGTATATTTCTCGTACCTATACATGCATCTGGTATATTTCCATCTAGAACTGCTACATAGTTTATGTCATTTATATAGAACTACTATTTAGAGATGTACTTTGCTCCTTCCTGACTGGAAAATATTTTTCCAGACTGTGACCTTAGTGGACTTGTTTCTGACACTTGGGGATTGGTTGTTACTGATTGCAGGTATGATTATTTTGTCATTAGACTTGTGTTGTATTCTTTTGTTTCTTCAAATTCTTATCGTGCTGTAGTTGTGATTGAGTATGTTGTTCATTTTATAGTGTTATCCGTGTCTCCTTATGGAGTTGGATACTAGTGTGAGATTATTTAGATAGTACTTGACCTAGACAGCGTTCTACCGCCGATGCTGCGGCGTAGGCTGGACGTACCCACGCACTCGTGCCCCTAAACCGGGTGCGGGTCGTGACACATTTTTAGTGGTGGCCCATACAGGTCAGACTTCGCGAGTTGTGCGATGTCGTAGCAGTGTGGCATCTTTGTTACACTATTGCGTGCCTGCTATAGGACATAGGACATAGGATACTAGGATGAGAGAGGGTACTCAATCACAAATTCTTGAGAGATTCCTGGGACGACCCCTTGAGAATCTTATTATAACTTCTAATTTCGAATCCTTCGTTTTGTTTCCATCCGCTCTCGCTTGTTGCTACTGAACTTGATTCTTGTTGAGCAGTTATTAAATTAAATTCTTGATATCATTGTTGAGTTTGATTCTTGATTGACCAGTTGTTAACTTTAATTCTTGGTATCGTTGTTGAGTTGATTTCAAATTGAGATGAATTTTACGGACTAGAATTTATGGTATCATCTGATGACATATATTGATGAGGACAGTGAGAAAGGTAAAACGTCTACTTTGGTTATGGAACCTAGAGTTTATCGCAGCCATATTAGCTGTCGTGACGAGAACGTAGGAACCTAACTTGGATGTACATACTTTAGTTATGAGATTTAGAGTTTCTTGCAGCCATACCGGTTGGCGTGTCGAGTATTCTAGATGACATGATTATAGGGTTGCATACCTTAGTTACGGAACCTGTCGTTTATCGCATCTATGCTTACTGGCGTGGCGAGGATTCTGTGTGTCATGATTTCTGACGGACGTGTATGATTATCAGGTTGTATCTTAAATTGGTTCTTAAAGTATCATCTCAAGACTTATCTATTCATGTTATTCCAGGACTTTGTTCCATCGCTTCTTTTCTTTACTAGCAGTAAAGATACCTTCCGTCCTTAACCCAGTTCTTTTGAGCCTTATTTCTTTAAGGATCCTTGTTAGTGTGATAATTAGTGACTTACAATTTTGGTTGTGTCTTGTATTAGTTTGACTGAGTGTGACTTGTGAGTTTGTAAGTGTTTCTTAGTTGGATATGTGAGCAGTAGGATTTAATTTAGAGTTAGCCCTTAGCATAGTACCTTGTAACAATGGTTCTAGGAGAAGTGTCATTAGCGACTGAGAGTTAAGGAGAGTATAGAGTATCAATGATAGTTCTCAGAGTTAGTATCAGAGCCAATTACCCGTCCTGGATAATCATGATTATGTAATTGAGTGATCTATGTAAACGATTAAGTATCCAGGAATTGTGTTAAGGATTTATGGAGCATGATGTTCAATTTGATGAATGATATCGAAAATGTTAAAGGTAAAGAAATGTATATGCATAAAGGGTTTAATGAGATGTCATAAGTAGAGAAATATCAGGATTAGTAATGGAAGTTGTGAAGTGTATCACAATTAGTTTAACAGGCTGTAAAAGGATTAAGAGATATGCTTATACATCAATCGAGATATAGAACCATATGCCTGCCCTTGAGATTGAAGTAAAGCATGGGCATTGTAGAAAGTGCATATAATCATGAGTTATAATGAGCTTGATGAGATGATCCATTAATGAAGCTAGTGATATAATACCAAGAGTGCTAATGATTCTATATCAAAGATTAGTCGAGAATGATGTTAATAATAGTAAGCACTCTGCGTGATGATAATTGGATGATATTTCAGTTAATATAGATTGAAATCATGGAAGAAAATACAGGTGATGATAACTTTGATCATTGGAGGAAATAGTGCAAGTGATTCGGGCAGTACAAAAATTTAGTACACAGTTGTAGACAATAGAGGTATGGAGTGCACCTCGAGTATTAGAGACCGTGAGCACTTATATGTATATTTGTGGATTTATAAAAAAAAAAAGTGGAAACGAATTTTAACTTTGAGAATTATTGAGGAGTTGAGATTACGTCATTAAATTTTGAGGATTTCAAATATGAATTCAATAAACATAGTTAAGGCTACACAGATTTTTTGGAGTAATTAAATTTTATTTCGATGTTGAGTATCTGATTTTGAGGAAGTATATACATTTTACTTTAAAGTTGTACGAGAAGTTAAACCTTGACGATTATTTGAGGATTAATTTTATGGTAGATAAGAGATATGAATATTAATATATGAGTGGATGATATACATGTGTAAGGATCTGGTGATTGAGCATGATCGAGATGGCACTGCAGACTGACTTGGGTGTCCATCTAAAATTGTATTAGAAAGAGCAGTATTTAGTATGGTGTTGCACTTAACGTATATTGAGTGATAAGAACGATTAGTATGAACAATTGTAGTAGGAATGAGAACTGGCAGAGAATGTGGTACTAAAGAGGTAGAGGTATCAAACTTAGATGCATTATTAAACCATGGTTATATTAGAGAATCTTGGTATCAGATTTAAGTATTAATAAGCAGGTGTATGCAATGCGGATGTAATCATGGATGTTGTGAACTAAAGGTTAGTTGATAGGGATATCAGTGTACAGGAATAGGAATTAGTTAGTGAATGTGCTAGAGTTAAGTGTTTGTTAGAGATAGCAGATACCGCAAGAAATATGTTAGCAGGTTCCTTCTTTTCTCATGTTGTTTTCGTCTTCTGATTGATTGATTCCCTAGTACCGTGGTTTGTATTCGTGATTTACTTATTAGAATGTAGCTAGTAGTACACCTTAACAGAGACTGAAATACCATGACAAAAGATACATGACCTATATATTTTTCTTAAATTGCATGGCTGTAGGAAGAGTTTTCTTAAACCATGATCATTAGGGTTTTGACCATAGCAAAGATCTATGACGAGGTTATGACTGACAAAAAGAGACAAGAGGATTAAATTTGTGGATGAGCATTAAATTAAATAAAGAATTAAGGGGTTGTTATAACGGAGTTGATGGATCATTGATTTTATGAAAATCGAGGTATGATTGAAATTCGAGGACAAACATTAACTTAAAAGGAGAATTAAGAAATTCACAGAGCCAAAAATTTGAGGATTTATTAATTTTAAGGAGGTCTTGATATGATTGAATTGATTATTAAAAATTTGAGAAATTTGAGAGATTATCATTTTATCTATTTGATTGCAAGATAGAAATTTTATATATTATGAATGTTGCATTAAAGATTCTGGAAGCATCGCATCGTTGAGTATTTGAGGAAAAAGAAAATCAGGAAATAAAATCGTAAATGGAATAGTGTCGAATTCAATTCTTGGGATGAGGAGTTAGATTGGAATAAGCATCAATTGAATTTGAGTTAGAGGAGTAAGATGATTGGTGAGTGTTTAAAATTTAAATTTTGGGATACATATTTTTTAAGTTTTATAAATATGCATTGATTGAATTTCAATTGGAGGATTGGATATTAAATCCTTGGGTATTTAGATGCGAACTTAAAATTTTGGAGGAGATTATGACAAAGGGGATTTGATTTTTAAACTTGAAGATTTTTCAGGAATATGATGTTGTATAATTTTTGAAAGGTTGTGAAATAACATTATGAAATTACTTCATGATTATTGGTTTAAGATTTAAATTTTGATAGAAATAATATGGTGAATAAAGGCAAATATTAAGGACCTTAAATTTCGAGGACGAAATTTTTCTAAGGTGGATAGACTTGTAACCTCCGATTCCCAATTTCCGAAATAATTAGATTTTTAATTTATTTTAAATACCAAGTTTATAAAATATTTTTTTCTTGAATTCTTGTATTTGATTTTTGAACAATGTTTGATTTTGTAGGTGATTAAAATTTTTATAAAAATCATTTTTTCTAAATGTCGCTTTCTTATAAATAAATAAATAATAATGATATGTAATACTCTAGCTTCGAACATTATTGGCTTGAAATCACAAACTTATGTATTTAATAAAAAGCGTTGAAGGACTAGTTGTTTTCATATCCTTTTTGGAATAGTAAATAAATGAATTTCATATTTTCTAGGGTTTTCAAATAGGGGTTTAATTAGTAGCTAATTTAATCAGTTAGCCTTGGAAGCCTCTTAAAACATTTTTCTTAAATTATATTTTTCCAGTTTACCGTCTCCTATTCACACCCTCATTCTTCCCACATGAAAAGCCCCTTTATATTTAATCCTGGCCATTCATTATTGGGCCAATCCTTACCCTTTAGCCCACAACTCTCTCTCTCTCTCTCCCTATTTAAGTCCCTCATCACCATTCCCAAGAAACCCTAATCTCCAAATTATTAGCTAGCCCCCACAATTTCCCACAAGCCAACAAGCCATCACCATTTTTGTGTGCTCGTGTCCGTGTGTCCATCATTACCGTGTCAGCCGTGTTAGCCTCGGGACCGACCCCGGGTGTCCTATCGTATCCATTCATTTTCTGTGTCCGGTTACAACATTACAACCGATTTTTGTGTCCGACACCATCTGGACACATCCACCCCTGTACAGTACTACATCAGACTCCTGTGTCCACACCCGAACACGCCCCCCACAGTCATCGACCGCCGTGTCCAGCCCCGGACACGACCCCGACACAGAAACTTGACCCTAACCCTAGATCAGACCCGCCGCCGCTCTCGAGTCGACAGCCGCCTGGGACCGAGCACCCCTCGTCGAGCCGTCGACCGTCGCCGCTGTAGATCCAGTCGCCGCCGCCTCAGATCCATCGAGCAGCCGCCGCCGAGTTCGACGCCGTCGCTTCAGGACCACCGCCCAGCGCCACCAGATCGAGCCGGCCGCCGCCTCGAACGGAGAACCCGCCGCCTCGAACAGAGAACCCGTCGCCTAGGATCTCCTCGAGCCGAACACCCGCCGACCGCCTCCTCGAACCGAGCGCCTTCTCGAGACGAGCTTCCCCGCGACCGACGCCGGGAAACCCTCTCCCCGTGAGTCCTCTCTCTCTCTCTCTTTCCCTTTCCTTCAGTCAGTGAGTATATGTAATTAGTTATTAGTTAATTAATTAATTAATTAATTATATTTATTAGTAGTTAGTTAATTAATTATATAATTAGTAGTAAATTATATAATTAGTAGTTAATTAATCAATTAGTTTATTTATATTAGTTATAATTTTTCAGTTAATTAAATTATTAATCAGTAATTATTTAAGTGTATAATTAGTGTAATTAATGTTTAGTATATATATGTTTTGTATAGGTATTAGTATATAGTAATTAATGTGTATATCTATATGTATAATTAGTTGTATAATTATAGTATGCATAATTAATTGTATAGTATTTATTTAATTAATGTGTAGAAATATATGTATATACGTATGAGTATAAATTCATATATGTATATATGTATGTATATTTTTGGTATAATTATACATATATTTAATTGGTATAATTTCATGTAGTATATGTGCAATAAAACGTATTTTTAATATATGAATTAATTGGCATCTGTATATATATATATATAGTATAAAATTGAATTGGTAAATTAATATTAGTATATTCTAAGGATGATGTTGACAAAATATATGTATATTTTAAACAGTATTTTTACATATATATATGAGTATACGTATGGTTCAACTAGTATATATATATATATATATACGATATATGTTTAATTGGTATAGTATAATATGTATATGTGTATTCCTTTAATATATATATGTAGGTATTTTGGTATAAAAATATATAGTGTTTAGTATATGTATATATTTTGTATATATATATGTACTTATTATATTTTCAAATATGTATAACTAGTATAAATGTATATATATATATATATCTTGTACATACAATTAATGTATTGTATTTGTATTTAATGTGATGTACTAGTATTAGTATATATTTTAATCATAACATTGACAATATATATATAAATATTTTTAAAAATGCATTGTTAGCATATGTATGAGTATACATATATAATGTTCAACTAGTATAAATCAGATATGTATTTTAAAAAGGGCATATATATATATTGTAAATACATTTAAATTGATGCATGTATAAATATTGTAAGTATTAATAAGTGTAATGTGTATTATATACGTATCCCTACTAGATGACCCTAGTTGACTAGTGCCATTCCTGGCACGGCCCTGAGTTCGATGTTTTGTGTTGTGTTAGTGTAGCACCTGATGCAAATATTGTATTGATATATTTTAGGACTGTTGGATCCTCCAGACGATACTCTGGGACAGGACATTGGTTTTACCAGCTAAGGACCCAAGGCGAGTACATTCTCTGATTAGTTTCTAATTTATGATATCTCCTATGTTCACTGTATCTAGTGTAAATATCCATCTTCTTGACACGTTGGTTACACGGATTGGTATACACGGATCTCGTCATGAGATATTATTCCTTATTCATGGTGTAGCTTGTACAAGACTTGTTTCCTTGTTATCTTGTGCATGTACAGACACTGAGACCCGGGGAGATTTGCTACCTCCCTAGGGAATCCCGTGCCATAGCGTACCATGGTTGGATCTACTATACCAGTCGGGGGTGGAGAGTATTTTAGTATAGATATGTGATCATACCCAACTTATCATGCATCATAGCTCACCCCACATCTCACGTCGGGTGCGGCCTGACCTCTTCGTGCTTTATAGCTGTTACTTGTGATTAGCCTGACCTCTTCGTGCATCATAGCTAACCAACGGTTAGCCTGACCTTCGTGAATCATAGCTAATCACATGTAACCAGCCTGATCAAGTTCCCAAGCCGATCACATGTTAAAACTAGTACTCACACACTTAGTCATAGGACTCTTGCTCATTGACATATTGTTCTTTTCCTGCATTTACTTACAGTATTTCCAGTATTTCTCTCATTGTACATTTCTCGTACCTATACATGCATCTGGTATATTTCCATCTAGAACTGCTACATAGTTTATGTCATTTATATAGAATTGCTATTTAGAGATGTACTTTGCTCCTTCCTGACTGGAAAATATTTTTCCAGACTGTGACCTTAGTGGACTTGTTTCTGACACTTGGGGATTGGTTGTTACTGATTGCAGGTATGATTATTTTGTCATTAGACTTGTGTTGTATTCTTTTGTTTCTTTAAATTCTTATCGTGCTGTAGTTGTGATTGAGTATGTTGTTCATTTTATAGTGTTATTCGTGTCTCCTTATGGAGTTGGATACTAGTGTGAGATTATTTAGATAGTACTTGACCTAGACAGCGTTCTACCGCCGATGCTGCGGCGTAGGCTGGACGTACCCACGCACTCGTACCCCTAAACCGGGTGCGGGTCGTGACACACGGAGAACTTGTATCTCTAGCATCGGAGTCGGAGCCCTATGTGGAGCCGTATATGGATGTCCAAGACCATGATGCTTACGACGACGGGTTGGTGAACATGGTTTATGATGCGGCGGGGCCTAGTTTCAATCCTGACAATTATGATGAGGCGGGACCTAGTTTTAATTCGGAAAATTATGATGCAGCTGAGGAGGCACCGAATGTCGATGCTGCAAAGTTTATAGAGTTGCTTGAGAATGCAAGGACTCCACTATATCTTGGTTGTGAGGATCATTCACCGTTGGAGGTGGTTACAAGATTATTGAGCATCAAGTCCGATTTTAACATGTCGCAAGAATGCTATAATCGACTGCTCGATTTGATTATAGAGATCTTGCTCGAGGGTACAAAGTTGCCTAAAGACTTCTATCGATCTAAGAGGATGGTGAGATCGCTTTGGATGGGATACGAGAAAATCGATGCATGTCGCAACGGGTGCATGTTGTACTACAAAGACGACAAGGATGAAGATGCGTGCAGATTCTGTGGTGCTGATCGCTACAAGGCCACTGTTAGAGGAAAGTCTGTCGGTGCAAGGAAGCCTACCGATTCGATGCACTACTTGCCTTTGACGCCGCGGTTGCAGCGGTTGTTTATGGTTAAGGAGACTGCAGAAAACATGAGTTGGCACAGGCGAAAACAGATCGAAGGAGTATTGGATCATCCATCCGATGGAGAAGCATGGAAGCACTTTGATCAAGAGTATCCATATTTTGCCGAGGAAGCACGTAATGTCAGATTGGGGCTCTGCTCTGACGGTTTTACCCCATTCGGACTTTCGGGCTCCCAGTATTCGTGTTGGCCTGTGATCGTCACTCCGTACAATCTACCGCCTTGGATGTGCATGAAGACTCCGTTTATGTTCCTAACCGTTATTATCCCGGGTCCGAACAATCCGAAGAGGAACATCGATGTGTATTTACATCCTTTGATAGATGAGTTGAATCAGCTGTGGGAAGTCGGTGCCAACACGTACGATGTTTCTAGAAAGCAAAATTTTCAGATGAGGGCAGCACTTATGTGGACCATCAACGACTTTCCGGCCTATGGAATGTTATCGGGATAGAGCACCCATGGTCGTCTCTCATGTCCGTATTGCATGGACCGTTCTCAGGCTTTCCGTTTAAAACACGGAGGCAAACCGTGCTTCTTCGATTGTCATCGACAATTTCTTATCGAAGGATCATCCGTACCGGAGGAATCAGAATGCTTTTCGTGCGGGAGTTGTGGAGAAGGCCAATCCACCGCCAAGGTGGCCCGGATGCACGATATGGGAAGAGGTAAAAGATTTACCAAGTGCTATCGAAGTGCCTGCTAAGGGGTACAAGTGTGACGGATTTGGTCGCACCCATAGCTGGACGAAGAGGAGTATATTCTGGGATCTGCCATATTAGAGCACCAATCTGATCAGACATAACCTTGATGTCATGCATATCAAGAAGAATATGTTTGATAACATAATTAATACTGTAATGGATGTAAAAGGGAAGACGAAAGATAATCCGAAGGCCAGGTTGGACTTAGAAGATATATGTAGACGTCCTGCATTACATTTGATAGAGGAGGGGAATGGAAAGTTAAAGCAACCTAAGTCAGTTTTCTCACTGGATAAAGAGGATAAAGGTAGACTTTGTAGGTGGATTCAGGGTCTAAAATTTCCAGACGGGTACGTGTCGAACTTGAAAAGATGCGTCGACCTCAAGGAGAACAAACTAGTAGGTATGAAGAGCCAAGATTGTCACGTATTTATGGAGAGGTTAATTCCGATTGCATTTCGGAAATTCTTACCGCAGGTCGTTTGGGACCCATTGACAGAGCTGAGCATATTCTTCAGAGATCTTTGTTGTACTAAGTTGCTCGTCGATCGTCTAGAAAAGCAAGAGAGGGACATTGCGGTAACACTATGTAAACTCGAGAAGGTGTTTCCTCCTGGATTCTTCGACTCTATGGATCATTTGCTAATTCATCTTTCCTATGAGGCATGTGTTGGTGGTCCTGTCAGTTATCGATGGATGTACCCCTTCGAGCGCCATCTGAATCACCTAAAGAGAAAGGTAAAAAATAAGGCACGGGTTGAAGGCTCTATTTGTGAAGCTTATGTTCTCGAGGAGATTATAAACTTTTGCTCGACGTATTTCAAACCGCATGTTGCTACTAATAGGACGAAAGCTCCCAGAAACGACGACGCATATCAGGAATCTAATGATGCAATACTCAAAGTATTCAATGCATCCGAAAAGCCTTCGAGAAAAATGAAGAAGAGATATTTGAATGACGATGAGCTAAGGGCTGCTCAATTGTATATATTACTCAATTGCGACGAGGATGAAGTGGAGAAGCTAGAGGGGTAAGTAATTAATACGTTCACGTTTACATCATCTCAATGTAATAGTATAAGATACTATTATGCTACTAATCAGCAGTTGCTTCATTGTTTTTCAGCACATATAATGATGAGTTGAGGTCGGTTAGACCCTACATAATAGACGAAGAAGTAGAACAAGATATGAGTTGCCATTTTCCTTCTTGGTTGAGCGCATATGTAAGATGCTTGGTAATTACTTTTTATTTCTGCACTTGCAAAACAAATAACTTACTATCGCTACTTTGGTATTTAGGTCGATCGTCTAATATCACCCGAGACTGAATCTATTAGGACTCTAGCCAAGGGACCAATTACTGCCGTAAAAATATGGCCAAGTTTCTGTGTGAATGGGTTCAGGTTCAAGTCAACAAATGCTCCTATCAGAGACAGCTTTCTGGATCTTGATTCCACAAAAAACAGTGGTTTGTGTATCAAATCTTCAAACTACAAAGACGTCAATCCGGGCAATAATTTTTTTGGCATCTTACGAGAGATTGTGGAGTTGACATATAATTATGGCACAGAACCTGCTAATATCGTGCTATTCAGGTGTAAATGGTTCGATTCGATTCAAGATCAAGGTTGGAAAATTGACAAGCATGGCCTTTTGGATATAAACTACAAGCGTAGATATCAAGGCTACGAACCATTTGTCCTATCAAGTCAGGCTCAGCTCGTGTACTTCACAACTTATCCTAGACGGGGGACAGCGAGGTCGGATTGGTGGGCAGTATGCAAGACTAAAGCTAGAAATACCTTTGACACTGACGAAATAGCTTATCAGGAGGACGATCTACCTCTTGTAACAAATATTGTAGATGTAGACTCAACGGAAGTTACTCATTACACGAGTAATAATTTAGAAGATGTAGAATTATCCGAAGAGGACGACGAAGTAGATAAAAGTGAAGACGAGGAAGAGAAAGAGCAGGACGACGAAGGCGAACACGATGAATTTTCTAAAGATGATTGAAAATAAAAAATATTGCATGTAGAATGTAACTATATTTTGACTGTAAATATTGCATGTAGAAGTAGATGTACCCATTAACGAATATATGTATTATATTTTGACTGTATAATGCTTTGAGATATGTATCACATTTCGACTGTAGAATGTAGTATATATTTGTGTTTCTCTGTATTCATCATATGTTATTATCAGATATGACAGGACGACGCGGAGGATTCGGCAGGTCCCGAGGTAGACAGAGTGCCACTCCGGTACCGCCTACTGTTGGTTCCGGATCATCGTCGCCCAGTACTCCAGTATATCGATCACAGACATGCCCGACTGTTGGGACGAGTAGTTCCTGGCGTGATAGTACACCATCGTCCAGCGTTCCTCCTGCTGACGAAACCATGGGGACAGATGAGCATGTCGAGGAGGTCGTGCCGACGTTGTCCCAGCATCAGCAAGATCCTCCATGCGCACCACCGGAGGAGACGAGGACAGAGATTTGGGCCGACGGTACAAAGTAAGTCAATTAGATGGTTTAGTATATATTTGTGTTTCTCTTTATTCATCATATATTGACTTTTTCAGTAATCTAAATTATTATCTCTGTATAGATATCGTCCATCGTCGGTTCAGAGACGCCTGGGCCAATTTTCGAGAAACAACTATGGTGGCCCTTGGATCAACTACTCTGAGGCTCCAGAGGAGAGAAAGGTGTTCTGGTTTGCGCACTTCCAGGTAAAAGTATATTAAATAAATCCTCTAATTTATGCATATTCGTGATGCTAACTTAATAAATTATTTATTGTAGCAAACGTATTTTTATCCTCCGCACCGGGATGAGTTGATCGAGCGGCTCTTTCCTACCGTTGCCGCCAAGCTTATCCGAGATGCTCTGGATGACCAGAAGACTCGTGATCGTGCTGGAAAACCGATCCAAGGTTGGATCACGCCTGAGCAGTGGACTGTGATGAGGGCTAGATTCGACGATCCGACCTACAAGAAAAGGTCTAAGAAGGCCAAGGCGGCTAGGCAGAATGCTGCCAAGTGGTGTGGTGGCTCGATTCCGATGACGAAATATTTCCGTCGTTTGGTATGTTTTATCTTTTAAAATATATTATTTTAATATAAGTACCATAAAATGGTACTTGGAAAAAATATTTAAGTTTAGTAATAAATAATATATTTTTAACAGGTACAGAGGGGTGAGGATGCAAACATGGTGACCGTCTTCTTGGCCACCCATCGCAAGGACGGAAATCTCATTGATGAGAGGGCCTCACAGACCTATGTAAGTATTACTTTACTTTGTGTTTATTTTAATATAACTTAGGCAATTATCGAGTTTCCAAACCTTTTCTAGGCCGAGTATCTTAGGCTTCGTGAGCGGGCGACTGCTAGTGCACCTACACCTGGAGAGGCTGGTGCTTCGTCGCAGCCCGGTCCATCTCCGTCGGCGGACGACCTGTGGGTGACCGCAGCTGGTGGTCTCCAGAGGGGTACGTACTACGGTACGGGCTCCTATGGCGCCCTGGTTGTGACGCAGTCATCTAGGGCCTCCCCGACAGCTGCGCATTCCACACACCCCTCGCAGTCGCAGCCCTCGCAGTCGTCGGCCAGAGTCCAGGAGGCCGTTGATCGTCAGATTGCGTCTCTTCGTGACGACTTGCTGCGAAGTATGGAGGACCAGTCCCGGTCCCAGCAGCAGGCGGACGATTCGATGCTCATCGTACGATTGGATATGCTCGACCGCAGCATGACGGAGCTACGGGAATTGACAAATGATATTAGAGCCTCCAATGATCGCAACATCATGGAGCTGCAGGCGTCACAGCTATCGATGGGCGAGAAGCTGACGAGGATGCAGGATTCAATGGGTGATAGCAGTACGAGGCTGTTATCTACCCTGGATTCTTACAACCAGCGACTCGCAGACTTGGAGCGGGCACGGCCTCCACCGACGTCACTGCCTTCTCCATCGACATCGGTGTTGATTCCACGAGACGAGTATGAGGAGTTCTTATCCTTCAAGCGCGCCGGTGGTCAGCCTCCTCCAGATCCGTAGTAGTACATCCCATTTTTATTATTATTTATGATGCGATTGTATATTATGAATTATTGATACTTCAACAATAGACATGATGTATGATGCTTCTTGTGGTCTTTAATTTTTTAGTTAATTTAATTGGATTATATAGTTATCTTGCATATCCACATTTAATTGGATTGATACTTCTTGTGGTCTTTAATTTAATTGGATTATATAGTTAACTAGATTGAATCATATTGGTGTGTGTGATGAAGATGGTTACGGTGCTAGATTGGGGAAGAGCCGATACGAGTGTGCCTCTTGCAAGAAGAGCTTCCACTCCTACCAGGCTCTAGGCGGGCACCGTGCGAGCCACAAGAGGCTCAAAATGGGATGCTTCCACTCCTACCACTCCTACAGTGGAAAGGCTAAAACTGCAGGGAATCACCAATGTTTGCTGCTGGACACTATTTTTTTTATTTTTTATTTAAAATTAGCGACGTTATTAGCGACGTTTAGCGACGTTAAGTTACGTCGCTAAATACGTCGCTAATTAGCGATGCTGTAAAAAGTCGCTAATGACGTCGCTAATGACGACTCTAATCACGTCCCTATACGTCGCCAATTGCTGACATGGCAGTATAGCCAGGTCATTTTAGACGTCGGTATAACGTCGCTATCGACGTCGCTAATCAGCGACCTTTAGCGACTTTAGTAACGTCGCTATTTAGCGACTTGGAGTCGCTAAACGTCGCAAAATTTTGCGACACAGTAACGTCGCTAAAAACGTCGGTATAGCGACGTTTAGCGACATTTTTTTTTTGCGACTTGAGTTTTTCTGACACCTTTATAACGTCGCTAATTACGTCGCTAAACCAAATTAGCGACAATTTTTTTTTATTTAGCGACGTTTTTAGACGTCGCTAATTAGACTTTTTCTAGTAGTGGCATCTCAACACTTGCTGGTCCAAGTGGACCACCAGTATCTTTTGTGTCGAGCCGAGCTTGGCCGTATCGGACTGCGTCACCAACTTCTCAACAGAGGAAAAAGAATATCCCAGCAGATTCGCCACCGTGTTTACCATTTAATATCAAAACGAGAATTGGGAGAATTGGATTTGATTAACAAACTAAGAGAGTACAAAGAAGCATCCTAGGAGACAATCTGCCACTACCACATTCTGAAATAGGTGTAATTTTGTCTTTTTATTTATTAATAAGTATTGTGTATATTTATTTTTAAATAATTGCATGATATGTGTATATATATATTATATATATATATAGTGTTCTTTAATGCATGGGTTAGTGGACTAGACCTAGAAGCCCACTAGATGAACCCCTGACCAAAAAATAGGATTATGGAATTTAATTTGTATTATTCGGGATTAAATATTGAGGATTATAATTAATTACCATGATTTTATTTAATTATTGTGTCTTACCGTTGCTCCGATATTTGGAGCACTACCCTAGCTTTTGCCTTCCAACAAATTTTACACCATTGTCCTAGACGTGCCCGTCTCCCATTCTGACCTTTGTGTAACTCATAAATATGCTCTCTTGTGCTTTATTTTAGTCGCATAATATTCGTTATGGACGTTTATTTTTAATTCTAAATAAATTTAACTTTGTATCCTTGTGTGTTCCAATCAAAATTGGAGACACAATCTCGAACCATTTTTGCAACCCAAACTATGACAATATTCTACTCTGAGTTCTCTACATCCATGACACTTGTGTCCCACCTAATTTTTATCCCATGTACTTCCAATTAATTTAAGAACACGTTTTACATTAATTTTAATTAAATTGGTGTAAGGATCCAACTTGAACCAAAACTAGACCCAACACCAAACCAAACCCCCATTCACACCCTCAAGATATACTAAATACCATACACCCTTTTTAGCCACTACATCACACCAAACATGGTGTCTTCCCTCATCCAATCCTAATTTCCATTTTTGTGCAATTTTCTAATTGTTGGAGACTTTATTACAAAAGTGCAGTGAGGTGTCCACATCCTATTGGATCCAACACATGAATAACCCTCCCCTTCACATGTGAATTTTCTCCATAATTTTGGAGTGTGTAACACTCAACATCCTTCCCCCTCATCAAATCCTAGCCATCCATTTGAAACAACACCATCTCCACCCTTTTATTTTTTATGTAAAAATAAGCCAAACCCAATTCCAAGGTGTACTTGGGCGGCCCAAATCCCTAGGACTACATCACCCTCTTCTCTCTACACATATATATATCCAATTTTTTCTACATATTTTTCTCACCATCCTCCACCTACACCTCAACCCACAAACCCTAAACCTAACCCAACATCATTCCCTGCCTACACCCCCGCCGGACTTCCCTATTTACCGACCATCTTCTCCGGCCGTCCCGACTTCTCCTCCTCACCTTCCTCCGTCGGGTCCTCGTCACAGCAACCTCGCCGAGCGCCTCCTCCGCCGACTGCACCATCAGCCCAACCCCGAGCTGCCTCTTCCGTCGACCCTTTTCCGGCCAACTCCCGACTCCCTGCCTGAATGTAGTCCTCCCCGACATCCTTGACTCACCACCCCCACCGCCCCTCACGCCGACAGCACCCCTCGACTTCCCCCGCTGTGCACCGCCTACACCTTGCCGGAGATACCATCATCCCCGACCCGACCTCCTTCACTATTAACAATACCCCGTTCACTGCACTTCCCTCCACTACTGCCAGCCGGAAGCCCGCCTCCACTCCGGTCAACACCACGCCATCGGAGCAGCTCCCAACTGCCGTCTCCCCTATTTTCTACATAGTTTCTTATTTATGATATCCTCAATGTTCATTGTATTTAGTGTGGATACCCATGTTACTTGATATGATGGTTACACGGATTGGTATATTCGAATATCGTCATGAGATGTTATTCCTTGTATATGGTGTATCTTGTGCAAGTCTTATTTTATTGATTATCTTGTACATGTACAGACACTGATTCTCAGAAAGACTAGCTATCTTCTTGGGAAATCCCGTACCATAGCGTACCATGGTTGGATCTACTATACCAGTCGGGGGTGGAGAGTATTTAGTATAGATATGTGATCATACCCTTCATGTACAAGTCTTGTTTTAATGTTAGTGTTAATCATACACCACACGTATGACTAACCAGGTCATTATTCATGTACAAGTTTCCAAGCCGATCATATATTAAAGCTAGTCTTCACACACTTAGTCATTAGTATTCTTGTTCAATGTCATATTGTTCATTCTTGTATTTATTTTCAGTATTTCTTTTATTGTGTATCTCTTGTACATGTATATGCATCTTGTATATTTATATCTATTTACTGCTACATAGTTTATATCATTGATTTAGAACTGCTATTAGAGATGTACTTTGTTCCATCCTGACTGAAAATATTTTTTCAGACTGCGACTTAGAGGATCGATGTCCGACATATTATGGACCACAGGGAGAGTAGCTGCAGCCTTGGACCTTGTAGCCAGGTATGATTCCGGAAGGTCTAGCCGGGATCACTAGTTATTTAGTTAGTTTTTTTTAGCAGTTTATTGGTACCGGATTTGTTTCCGGCATACTTGAGACTTGGATGTTATTGTTTGAGTTAGATTATTTTTTATTAGACTTATGATGTATTTCATTTATTTCTTCGATATCTTATCGTTCTCTAGTTATGTGATTGAGTATTTTCATATTTTATTGTGATATCTGTGTCTCCTTATGGAGTTGGATATTCGTGAGAGATTGCTTAGATAGTATTATGACCTAGACAACGTTCTACCGCCGATGCTGCGGCGTAGGCTGGACGTACCAACGTACTCGTGTCCAAATTTTGGGTGTGGGTCGTGACACATTTTTAGTGGTGGCCCATGTAAGTCAGACTTAGTAAGTTATGCGATATCGTGGTAGTGCGATGACTTAGTTATACTATTGCGTGCCTGCGATAGGATATAGGACGTAGGATACTAGGATGAGAGCGGATACTCAATCATAAAATTTCTTGAGAGATTCCTGGGATGACCCTTGAGAATCTTATTATAATTTTTAGTTTAAATCTTTTTCCTTATTTTCGTCCATTCTCACTTGTTGTTATTGAATTTGATTCTTATTGATCAGTTGTTAAATTTAATTCTTGGTGTCATTGTTGAGTTTAATTTTATATAGAGATAAATTTTACGGACTAATTTACGATATCATCTGATAACATATGTTGATGAGGACAGTGAGAAAGATTAATATTAGAGCTATTGGACTACAATATGTGGATTTAAATTTATAATTTGAAGATTGAAAATAAATTTCAATTTTTAAGAATTTTTGAGGAGTTGAATTTTTTTTTTTGTTATTAAAATTTTTGAGGATTTAAATTCAATTCAATAAACATAGTCAAAGCTATAAAGACTTTAGAGGTGATTAAAATTTTATTTCAATAATTAAATATTTGACTTTTGAGGAAAGTATATACATTTAATTTTGAATTGTTCGAGAAGTTAAATTTTGAGGATTTTATTTTGAGGATAAATTTTATGGTGAGTAAGAAATGTACATCAGTATGTGAGTGGATGAAGTGCATGTGTAAGGATCCGTTGGCTTGAGCATGTCTGATATGGCACTGCAAACTGACTTGGGTATCCATCTAAAGTTATATTAGAGGGAGTAGTACTTAGTGTGGTGTGTTGTACTTGGTGTGCACTTGAGTGATAAGAACAACTAGTATAAACAATTGCAGTAGGTAAGAGAGCTAGCAGTGGGTGTGCTTGTAGTAGAAACAGTGGTGCCAAAAGGATAAGGGTATCAAACTTTGGTTGCATCATTTGACCTATGGTTGTGTTAGAGATTCTTGGTGTCAGATTTTGGTATCAATAAATATATATGTGCAATATGGATGTATCCAAGGATATCTTGTGGACTAATGATTAGTTGATGTGGGTATCAGTGTACAGAGATAGGAATTAGTGAGTGAATGTGACAGAGTTAAGTATATGTTAGAGGTTGAAGATGTCCATGTGATGTGTTAGAAGGTTCTATTATGTTCTTTCCTTCTATTTATTTTTTGCCTATTTGATTAATTGATTGATTTCTTAGTACCGTAGCTTGTATTAGTGATTTTTTTGCTAGAATGTAGTATACCCTGGCAGATACTACAATACCATGACAAAACAGACCATAACCATGCATGTTTTCTCTATATTGCATGTTGTATGACTGTAGGTAGGATTTTCTTAGACCTTGATTGTTAGGGGTTTGACCATAGTAAAGATTTATGAAGAGGTTATGATTGGACAGAGAGAGACAATGTGCCTTAAATTTAAAGGATAAACATTAATTTAAATAAAGAGTTGAGATTTTAATATGGCAGAATTGACAATTTTGTTAAATCATTAATTTTTATGAAGATTATGATATGATTGAATTTGTCATTAAAATTTGAGGAATTTAAGAAGATTATCATTATATTTATCTGACTGCAAGATCTAAATTTAAAAATTTTGAATGTTGTATTTGAAGATTTCATAAGTATTACATTGTTTGAGTATTGTGTGGAAAAAAAATCGAGAAATAAGATCACAAATGGATTAGTATTGAATTCAAATTTTTGGGATGAGATTTCAAATTTTATATGCATTTATTAGATTTAAAATTAGAGGATTGGATATCAAACTTTATATTTAGTTATTAACTTAAAATTTTGGAAGAGATTGTGATAAGAATGGAAATTGATTTTAAATTTGAAGATTTTCAGGAATATGATATTTATAGATTTTTGAAAAGTTTGTGAAATAACAATATGGATTTACTTTATGATTATAAGGTTTGGTGAAATTTTGATGGTAATAAAATAAATAAATACAACTATTGAGGATATTAAATTTCGAGGACGAAATTTTTCTAAGGAGGGTAGACTTGTCACTACCACATTCTAAAATAGGAGTAATTTTATCTTTTTATTTATTAATAAGTATTGTGTATATTTATTTTTAAATAATTACATGATATATATATATATATATATATATATATATATATATATATATATATATATATATATATATATATATATATATATATATATATATATATAGTGTTCTTTAATGCATGGGTTAGTGGACTAGACCTAGAAGCCCACTAGATGAACCCCTGACAGAAAAATTAGATTATGGATTTTAATTTGTATTATTTAGGATTAAATATTGAGGATTATAATTAATTACCGTGATTTTATTTAATTGTTGTGCCTTACCGTTGCTTCGATATTTGGAGCGCTATCCTAGCTTTTGTCTTCCAACAAATTTTACACCCTTGTCCTAGACGTGCCCGTCTCCCATTCTGACCTTTGTGTAACTCATAAATATGCTCTCTTGTGCTTCATTTTAGTAACACCATATTCTTTACGGACGTTTATTTTTAATTCTAAATAAATTTAAATTTGTATCCTTGTGCGTTCCAATCAAAATTGGAGACATAATCTTGACCCATTTTGTGCAACCCAAACTATGACAATATTCTACTCTGAGTTCTCTACGTCCATGACACTTGTGTCCTACCTAATTTTAATCCTATGTACTTCTAATTAATTTAATAACACCTTTTACATTAATTTTAATTAAATTGGTGTAAGGATCCAACTTGATCCAAAACTAGACCCAACACCAAACCAACCCCATTCACACCCTTAAGACTCATACTAAATACCATACACCCTTTTTAGCCACTACATCACACCAAACATGGTGTCTTCCCTCATCCAATCCTAATTCCCATTTTTGTGCAATTTTCTAATTATTGGGAACATTATTGCAAAAGTGCAGTGAGGTGTCCATATCACATTGGACCCAACACATGAAAAAAATCCTCCCCTTCATATGTGAATTTTTCCATGATTTTGGAGTGTGTAACACTAAACATCCTTCTCCCTCATCAAATCCTAGCCATCCATTTCAAACAACACCATCTCCACCCTTTAATTTTTATGTAAAAACAAGCCAAACCCAATTCCAATGTGTACTTGGGCGGCCCAAATCCCTAGGACTACATCACCCTCTCCTCCCTACACATATATATATACAATTTTTTCTACATATTTTTCTCACCATCCTCCACCTACACCTCAACCCACAAACCCTAAACCTAACCCAACATCATTCCCTGCTTACACCCTCACACGGACTTCCCTATTCCCCGTCCATCTTCTCCGGCTGTCCCCACTTCTCCTCACCTTCCTCCGCCGGGTCCTCGTCACAGCAGCCTCGTCGAGCGCCTCCTTCGCCGACTGCACCATCAGGCTAACCCCGAGCCGCCTCTTCCGTCGACCCCTTTCCGGCCAACTCCCGATACTCCCCGCCTGAACGTAGTCCTCCTTGACATCTTCGCCTCACCACCCCCACCGTCCCTCACACCGATAATACCCCTCGACTTCCCCCGCTGTGCACCGCGTACACCTCGCCGGAGATACCATCGTCCTTGACCCGACCTCCTTCAACATTAATACCACCCTGTTTACTGTACTTCCCTCCACCACTGCCCGCCGGAAGCCCGCCTCCACTCTGGTCAATACCACACTGCCGGAGCAGCTCCCAACCGCCGTCTCCCTCGACCTTCACCCTTATCATCTACATCTACACCACCACTCCCCACCGAGACCTCGTCGGAGCCCAGATCCCGACCGCCTGAACGCCTGAACACAATAGCTACACCTCTCTTCCGTGATCTCCTCTCGCCTGAGACTCCCCGCACCACCACCTCTCCTCTCTGTTCTCTCCACCTCCTTCACCCAAGCCCCGATTGCACCATAACCACCAGCTCCACCACCATTAACACCTCACCTGAGTTCTCCTCTTCGGCCATCCCTGGTCATCATCACCATCATCACCATTATCATCATCATCACCATCATCATCATCGTCGTCATCATCATCATCGACCCCGTGCATGCACGCCAAGGTTCGAACTTGCCCTCTTTCGTGATTATGTATGCATAAGTGAATGGTATTAGGTTTAGCATATTATTTCATGGGAATTTATTTAATGTGGTATCGTGACCCTGTGTTAGTAAACCTAGTAGCTAGTGTGCGTATGCGTGCGTGTATGCGCATAATATTTAGTTGTTATATATATATATATATATATATATATATATATATATATATATATATATATATATATATATATACTCCATGGAAATTTGTTGCTACTACTAGGTATGACTGTATTATAGATGATTAATGGCCATAAATATTAGTAGTAGGTATCTCGTATTTACATTTGACTGTAATAAATGTATGATGTATGACCCTAGGTTTTAACTGTGGATATCCCGTATAATTGCCTATGACCATAAGTGTTAATTATGGGTACCCTGTATTGCATATGACCATGTGACCCTGAGAATTAGTGAGTTGACTGCCTTGTGTACACCGACGTAGTGGCTAGACATGTGTTAGTGATTGACTGTCTGATTATGCACAGTAATCGAAGACTTGACACCCATGCATTTAGACGCACGTTTGACCCTGCTAGATGACCCATATCACCCCTAGCGTAGCTTCTGAGTTCAGTAAAATTATGTTGTGTGTGCTAGTATAACGACTGATACTATATTGTATTATATTATATGTATATAGGACCATTAGATTGTCCTGCGAGACTTTAGGAGCAGGATATTGGTATTACCAGCTCAGGACCCCAGGCGAGTACATTCTCTGATAGTTTCTTATTTATGATATCCTCTATGTTCATTATATTTAGTGTGGATATCCATATTTCTTGACACAATGGTTACACGGATTGGTATATTCAGATCTCGTCATGAGATGTTATTCCTTGTATATGGTGTATCTTGTGCAAGTCTTATTTATTGATTATCTTGTACATGTATATACACTGATTCTCGAAAAGACTAGCTATCTTCTTGGGGAATCCCGTGCCATAGCGTACCATGGTTGGATCTACTATACCAGTCGGGAGTGGAGAGTATTTAGTATAGATATGTGATCATACCCTTCATGTTCAAGTCTTGTTTTCATGTTAGTGTTGGTCATATACCGCATGTATGACTAACCAGGCCATTATTCATGTACAAGTTCCTAAGTCGATCACATGTTAAATCTAGTACTTATACACTTAGTCATTAGTATTCTTGTTCATTATCATATTGTTCATTCTTGTATTTATTTTCAGTATTTCCTTTATTGTGTATCTCTTGTACATGTATATGCATCTTGTATATTTATATTTATTTACTGCTACATAGTTTATATCATTGATTTAGAACTGCTATTAGAGATGTACTTCGTTCCATCCTGACTGGAAATATTTTTCCAGACTGCGACTTAGAGGACCGGTGTCTGACATATTATGGACTACTGGGAGAGTAGCTGCAGCCTTGGACCTTGTAGCCAGGTGTGATTCCGGAAGGTCTAGCAGGGATCACTAGTTATTCAGTTAGTTTCTTTTAGCAGTTTATTGGTACCGGATTTATTTTCGGCATACTTGAGACTTGGATGTTATTGTTTGAGTTAGATTATTTCTGTTTAGACTTGTGATGTATGGAGGGTTAGGAGTATAGCAACTCTCTTTACTCCGTAGACTATCCAATGCAGGAGCTCTTCTCTCTCCCTTGAGTGTTGATTCCCAGATAGCCAGCCAGCCTTTTATCCGGGTCTGGTACCCTAATATTTATAGTCATATTTATGGCCGCATGGATTATGGGCGCAGGAATGCATGTTTTCCATTCTTCTATACTTGTGGCAGTTGTTGCATATATTAAACTTCCGATGATGTTTGAATACTCTAGCTACCTGACACTTTTCCATGAATTTGGTTTCAGCTTCTTTTCACACATGTAGAAAGTATAAATTCCTGGAAGATCCTGATATCCATAGTGTTGAGCATCTTCTCAATATAAAGAGACTGTGACAGCACCACTCTAGTGCCCGTCCGGATGACCTTGATCCCAAGGATCACATCAGCTCCCCAAGTCCTTCATACTAAACTTGGATGAGAGAAACTTTTTTATCTCAGTGAAACATGCTCAATCCGTGCCCAGGATCAACATGTCGTCCACGTATAGACAAACGATGACTCCTCTCCCGTCAGCAAACTTTGTGTGAACACACCTGTCCGTCTCACTGACCCTGTAGCCGTTTGATCTTATAACTTTATCAAACTTTTTATGCCACATCTTAGAAGCTTGCTTCAGACCGTATAACGATTGCACCAACTTGCAGACCTTTTCTTCAAGGCCCTTGACGATGAATCCTTCTGGTTGTTGCATGTAAATATCTTTGGTCAATTCACCATTCAGGAATGCTATTTTTATATTCATCTGATGTATAACCAGCTTATGGATTGCACTTATAGCAATAAACATCCTGATGGTCGTCATCCGTGCTACTGAAGCATATGTGTCGAAGTAGTCGATCCCCTGCTTCTGAGAAAACTCTTGGTTACCAGCCTTGCCTTGAACTTGTCAACAGTTCCATTGGCCTTCATCTTCTTCTTGAAGATCTATTTACATCCGATTGGTTTATCTCCTTCAGGCAGATTGACCAACACTGAAGTGTTGTTGGAGGTTATTGAATCATACTCATTATTTATAGCCTTCCTCCAAAAAATAGTGTCTCTGGTGTTCATCGCCTCATCATAGGTAAGCGGATCTACTTTCACATGATAGGTAACAAAGTCATCTTTGAAGTCCTTTTGTCTCCTAACTCGTTTAGATACCGGTTGTAAGCTCTGGTTCGAACTGGAATGATAACTTTTTCTTGCACTACATCTTCATTGGAAGCATTAGCCTCCTGTGCACTCACACTATTCTTCGGAATATCCACAAAAATAATGTTCTTGTGCCTTGCAAATTTATCTTCAAAGAATTCTGCGTTACGAGATTTCGATGATATAATTTGACTCAAGTATCAAGAAACCTCCGAGCATTACTCTTCTCAGCATATCCCAGGAAGATTGTCCTCATAGTTCTCATTCCTAGCTCATGAATCTTCAAGTCTAGAATCTTTGCATATGCCAGACACCCTAACACTCGAATGACATTCAAGTTAGGCCTGACTTTGAACTAGAGTTCATGTGGAGTGACATCGGATATTGCGTACGACACTCTATTCAGGATGAACGTAGCCGTCATCACAGCTTCTCCCCAAAAATAGTTTGAAAGACCCACAGTTAACAATATTGACTTTATCATTTCTGTCAACGTTCTGTTCTTTCGTTCAGCTACTCCATTTGATTAAGAAAAATTTAGAGCAGTCGCCTTATTGGAAATTCTATGTTCTTTACAGAACAATATGAATTCAATGGACCTATACTCTCCGCCTCGATGTCTCTGCCTCGATCACTTCTGAGTCTCTTGAGTTGTTGCCCTTTTCGACGTTCAGCCTTAGCCCTGAACTCCTTGAACTTCTCAAATGCTTCATCTTTTGTCTTGAGCAGATAAACGAATGCGTACTTTGAGTATTCATCGATGAAGGTAATGAAATACTTCATCATAGTCTTTGTGGAGAACTGTTTGAAGTCATAGACATCTGAGTGTATCAACTCCAGAAAATATGTACTTCGATTTACCCGTTTAAAATATTTTCTTTTAATCTTTGTCTCCGTATAGACCCCACACTTCTCCACCTCTTTACCCCCACATTTAGAGAGAAGCCATAGACTAGACTTCTTATGGTATAGAGTACATATCCTAGTCTTGGTGTTCTACAACTCTTGTAATGAGACTCTACTCACAAGAAGAAGCTCAAACATCCATCTGATACTGAAGCCTTGTTTTAAAGAATGTCTCCTGCGAAGATATCACCATCTGGAAATCATGGATGTTCACCCTCAAGTCTGCAACAGGCTTCCTAAGATTAGTTCCTTAATAATCACTGGTACTTTGCTATACGTACTTCTTTGACTGTAAGTTCTCAAAGTCCAGAACCATTGTCCTAATCTCCAGATCCTCTGCTTGATCATTGTTCGTTATCAGATCTTCGGCCTTATTTAGTGATAGGCTTAACCTCGGTGAACTGCTTTTTCTAGAGCTCCCGTGGCTAGATGCACTAGTGTCCATTCACCAGTCAGCAACCATGCCAGATGACTTAACCTGCGCAATCATAACAACCAAGTTAAGTAATCAAAGTAATCAAGTTAGGCTTTTATCTTGCTATTTTGGTTTGAAATTGGATCTGCAATCCTCGTTCTCATTATCCTTTATGCTTGAAGATACATGTGCCAAGGTACTCATAGCCTTATGCCCATAACCTGGTCACACATAGACCTTGCTTAGAGCTAGCCACATAGACGCTTCCATGTGCCAAGTTTTGCCATGCACCAAAAGAATGCCATGCGCAGTGACTATACTGCACTGAGCCCGCCATACATAGTGAGTGCCCTATGCTGAGACTGCTTTTGTGTCGAGTTCTTCCATATTCTAATTGTTGCCATGCGTAGATGCATAGTGCCAGTCTCTCTTCGGCAACTGCAGTAGTTCTCTATGTAGCTACTAGCTTCAGACATCTCCACACGCCAACTTGCATCAGATGTTGACTTTCTTTCTTTTGGAATATGTGTCTCTAGCGATGCCATATCAAGTTTACTTCCATCCGTAGGAATGGTAGATCCTGGATCTCTCTACCCACATCCAATATTTGACAGAGGACTCCTTCCTCATCCAAATGATTGAAGTATAGCCCGTCAATCTTCTCAAGTTTGCATCCGCCCAGGTCCTGCTCTTTCTATGGAATCGATGTAAAAACTTGTGTTGAAAAGACTTGTACGGTTGTTCTCCATCTTACTCGGATCTTGCTTTGAGATTGTTATTTTTGAGACTTAATCAAAGATGGTATAATAAGAAGTTAAAGTGGAGATCATGAGTTCACACAAAAGTTTTCTCTCTGATATACCTCGATCCAATGAAGAACTATATAATATAGAATATATTTGCTGATTACAACTCCTTCATCACATAATTCAAAAACCAAAAATATGTTCTTCCTTGCAAACGCAGTTAAAATTAGGACAAAACATTTACAACTAGAAGAAAAGGAGAGAAATATAGAATAAAAATTATTCTTACTGGGTGGTGAAGACTACCGTTGCTCAAAGCAAGATTCGTCCTCTATCGACAATCTGCTCCCAGGAGCCTACAAGTTCACAGAGAACTTTTGGAGCACTCATAGTCACCTCTTTGTGTGACTCGAACGGACTCCTTTGGACTCCTATTTCTCAATATTTGGTATGTCTCAAAAGGAGGCTAGAGGGCTCTTTATATAGGGAAGGATGGAAGCCCATCCTCCTATTCTTTCCGATGTGGGACTAAAAAGCCAATATACAAAATTAATATCCCACAATCGCAGCCCAATGCATAGCCCGCTCATCATCCGTTCACCACCCGCTCAGTACCCATCCAACGCCCGTTCAGCACTCGGTCAGCGCCCGTTCATGTAACACCAGCATAAAACACGCGCCTAAAACTAGCGAAACAAAAGCGCACAAGCGCCTTGCAATGATGCTAACTTGCTAAGTGCAACGTACGCCAACAAAGTGCCACTTTGTGCCCTTGAGCCCGAGTCCGAGTCAAAGGGCCGAGTCGCTAAGCCCCTAGCTTTTATGAAATAATATCCAAGAGCATGACAAAAATCTAAAAATCTATCATTGAGGAGTTAATTCTTTTTTCTCCTAATAAAATCACTACCAGAATAAGTCAAATTAGCGGCGTCACGAAACGTCGCTAAATGGCCAAAAAATATCGCTAAATAATTTTAGCGACGTCTGTAGCGACGTTACGTTGAAGTCGCCTTTAAGCTAGTCGCTGACCGAAAAAACGTCGCAAAACTTCGCTATTCCGACATTTTCTAGCGACGTAAATGCGTCGCTATATTAGCGACGTGTAGCGACACAACGTTGCTAAATTAGCGACGTATTGTTTGTCGCTATATGTCGCTAAGTTTTTTCTTTTTTACGACGTTGTGTGACTCATTTAGCGACGTTATATTGACCTGGCAATACTGCTATGTCAGCATATTTGCGATGGGCAGCGACGTGTTTAGCGACGTGGATAGCGACGTCTATAGCGATGTACTCAGCGACGTATATAAACATCGCTAAATGTCGTAAAACGTCGCTAAAAATGTCGCTAAAATACAGTGAAAAAATAAAAAACAAGTATTGAATTGTTTCCAAACCATTATTCCTGTAGTTTATGAATTCATAATTTGTACAAATAGATCCGGAGCAACCCTCCATTGAATTTGCTGGGTTCGCCGACCCCCTTCGGTTGAACACTCAACACTGGTAAATTAACATATATTTAATATGAATAATATAAAAAAATTTGAAAATAAAATAAAATATTGAGATTACAAACCGAGTCAGGAGAAAATATCGTCATTAAAAATACAACAAATATCCACACAATTGAGTCTGAAAGCCTCATCCTAAAGAATACAAGAAATAATGTCTGAATGCCTAAAAAATAAAGAATATTCATAAATGACCAAATATCATAGGTCTGGAATACAAACAATCAATAAACGGTCCTAACTAGGACTACTGTGGATTTGTAGGAGGATAACCACCGGCGTGCATCAGGGATAAGAACAAATCATACTGCTCCCGTGAAATCGATATCGATGTCGATGGAGAAGGCAGTGACATTGGTGGAGTCTGTATCGTTGAAGGCACACTAGGAGGACGTATCTGCTCCAACTCTGCTAGTCGATGGTTGTATGAATCCATTGTAGATAACAACCTCGTACTGCTATGAACCATTGAATCCTGTATCATCGTCCGCCTCTCGTCTATGGACAGCTGTGATGCCTGCAACTCCATCATACTACTCTCTGTCGACGCTCTAAGATCAGCTGTCATATCCCGGAGCTCCATGATGCTGCGCTCGAGCATATCAAATCATGCGATGAGCGTCGCATCGTCCACCTACGGCTGGGACAGGGACTGCTCCTCCATCCTTCGTAGTAACTCGTCACGGAGTGACACAATCTGACGGTTAATGGTCTTCTGGACTCGGGCCAATGACTGCGAGGGCTGTGGAGAATGTGCACTTGCCGTGGAGGCCCTAGATGACTGCGTCACAATAAGAGCGCCATAGGATCTCGTATCGTAGTACGTACCCCTCTAGAGACCACCAGCGGTGGTCACCCACAGCTTGTCCACCGATGGAGCTAGAGAGGGCTGCAAGGAAGTACCAGCCTCTCCCGCTGTAGGTGCACTAGCAGTCGCCCGCTCACGCAACCTAAGATACTCGGCCTAGAAAAGTTTGGATACTCGATAATTGCCTAAGTTATATTAAAATAAACACAAAGTAAAGTAATACTTGCATAGGTCTGCGAGGCCCTCTCATCAATGAGATTCTTGCCCTTTCGATGGGTGGCCAGGAAGACGGTCAACATGTTTACATCCTCACCCCTCTGTACCTGTTAAAAATATATTATTTAGTACTAAAATTAAACATTTTATCCTACTACCATTTTATCGTACTTGTATTACAAAAATATATCTAAAATAAAAAATATATCAAATGATAAAAATATTTCGTCATCGGAATTGAGCTACCACACCACTTTGCTGCCTTCTGCCTAGCCGCCTTGGCCTTCTCAGACCTTTCCTTGTACCTCGGATCGTCGAATCTAGCCCTCTTCGCAGTCCACTGCTCAGGCGCGATCCAATATTGGATCGGTTTTCCTTCGTGACCACGAGCCTTCTGGTCATCCAAAGCATCACGGATCAGCTTGGCGGCAACGGTAGAAAAAATCTGCTCGATCAACTTGGCCCGGTGCGGTGGATAGAAATACGTTGCTACAATAAGTAATTTAGTAAGTTATATAATATGCATAAATTAGATGATTGATATAATATACTTTTACCTTAAATTGCGTAAACCAGAACGCCTTCATCTCCTCCGGAGCATCAGAGTAGTTGATCTAAGGGCTACCATAGTTGTTCCTCAAGACGTCTCTGTACCAATGAGGGACGATATCTATACGGAGATAATTATTTTTATCAAAAAAGTCAATATATGATGAATAAAGAAATACACGATATATATGATACTAAACCATCTAATTGACTTACTTTGTACCGTCGGCCCAGATCTCTGTCCTCGTCTCCTCTGGAGGAGCACATAGAGGATCTAGTTGACAATGTCGGCTCGACCTCCTCCATATGCTCATCTGTCTCCATGGTTTCGTCAGCAGGAGGAACGGTGGACGAGGGAGTACTATCAGGCCTGGAACTACTCGTTCCAGGAGTGCTGCCACGTAACATCGTCACAGTCAGAGATGTGACTGGTCGATATACTGGAGTACTAGGCGACGAGGATCCAGAACCAACAGTAGGAAGTAGCGGAGGAGCACTCCGTCTACCTCGGGACCTGCCAAACGCTCCGCGTCGTCCTGTCATACCTGATAACAATATATGATGAATAAAGAAATATACAAATATATAGTACATTCTACAGTCAAAATGTTATGCATATCTCATATCATTCATAGAAATGCACAGTAAATAACTAGTGGTGTCATAAGTCTAAATAGATAGTACATTCAACAGTCAAAATATAATACATATCTTCATCAAAATAGTACATTCTACAGTAAAAAAATAGTATATTCTACAGGCAAATATTTTATTTTCAATCATCTTCAGAAAATTTATCTTGTTCGCCTTCCTCGTCCTCCTCTTCCTCTTTCTCCTCATCTTCACTTTCATCTACTTCATCTTCGTCTTCGTCTTCCTCTTCGGATAATTTTATATCTTCTACATTATTAGTCGTATAATGAGTAACTTCTGTTGAGTCCACATCTATAATATTTGTTACAAGAGGTAGCTCGTCCTCCTGATAAGCTATTTCGTCAATGTCAAAGGTATTTCTAGCTTTAGTCTTGCATACTGCCTACCATCTGACCTCGCTGTCCCCCATCTAGGATCAGTTATAAAGTACACGAGCTGAGCCTGACTTGATAGGATAAATGGTTCGTAGCCTTGATATCTACGCTTGTAGTTTATATCCACAAGACCATGCTTGTCAATTTTCTAACCTTGATCTTGAATCGAATCGAACCATTCACACTTGAATAACACGATCTTAGCAGGTTTTGTGCCATAATTATATGTCAACTCCACAATCTCTCGTAAGATGCCAAAAAAATTATTGCCTGGATCGACGACTTTGTTGTTCGAACATTTGATACACAAACAACTATTTTTCGTGGAATCAAGATCCAGAAAGTTATCTCTGATCGGAGCATTTGTTGACTTAAACCTAAACTCATTCACACAGTAACTTAGCCATATTTTGATGACAGTAATTGGTTCCTTGGCTAGAGTTCTAATAGATTCAGTCTTGGGTGTTATTAGACAATTGACCTAAATACCAAAGTAGAAATAGTAAGTTATTTATTGTGTAAGTGCATACAGAAAAAGTAATTACCAAGCTCCTTATATATGGGCTTAACCAAGAAGGAAAATGGCATTTTATTTCTTGTTTTACTTCTTTGACTGTTATGTAGGGTCTAACCGACCTCAGCTCATCATTATATGTGCTGAAAAATAACGAAGCAACCGCTGATTAGTAGCATAATAGTAGCTTATACTATTATATTGAGATAACATAAACGTGGACGTATTAATTACTTACCCCTCTAGCTTCTCTACTTCATCCTCGTCATAATTGAGTAATATATACAACTAAGCAGCCCTTAGCTCGTCGTCATTCAAATATCTCCTTTATTTTCCCCGAAGGCTTTCCGGACGCAATGAATACTTTCAGTATTGCATCATTAGATTAATGATATTTGTCGTCGTTTCTCGGAGCTCTCTTTCTATTAGTAGCAAAATAAGGTTTGAAATACATCGAGCAAAAATTTGTAATCTTCTCGAGAACATAAGCTTCATAAGTAGAGCCCTCAACCCGTGCCTTATTTATTACCTTTCTCTTTAGGTGATTCAGATGTCGCTCGAAGGGGTACATCCACCGATAACCGACAGGACCACCAACATGTGCCTCATAGAAAAGATGAATTGACAAATGCTCCATAGAGTCGAAGAATCCAGGAGAAAACATATTCTCGAGCTTGCACAATGTTACCGCAATATCCTTCTCTTGCTTTTCTAGACGATCGATGAGCAACTTAGTAGAACAAAGATGTCACGAACTGCACTCGAAAAATCGGGCATGAGTCGTAGGTACGTGCAACCTATGCCACATAATCGACGGTAGAACGCTATCTAGGTCACAACTATCTATAGCTTACAATAACCTGTCAAGTTAACCTCTCCAAAAGGAGGACAATATTACAACATATACATAAACTCAATCACAATAACTAGGGAAAGAGTAAAAGCACGATAAGATATCAACAAAAGAAATAAAGAACCAAAGAGAGCAAGTACAATATCAAAAATACACAGTACAAGCCTAAGAGTATACAACATCTCACAGTAGTAGCAAAATAAATAATACAGTCATCCAAAACCAACTGGAAACAAACCCAGTGAAACCCACCTAGCTATACTAGGGCGCTACCGGTGTCTCCTCAGCTGGGACGGCTTCTCCTCTATCTCAGGGTCGCAACAATCATCGATGCCTGTCCCGTAGTAAGTCGGACAAAAGTCCTCAGGATCCTCTAAAAAATATATCCAGTCAGGATTGGAGCAAAGTACATAACTCTGAAAGCAACTCCAAATACATGGTAAGGTGTATATGACTAGCAATAGAAAAGAATATAAGATGCACAGGAAAGTAAATATATGGTAGAACTGATAAAGTAACTGTAATATAAAACTGGGGAACAATACAAGTAGTAGAGAAGTAACTGCATGTGAGGAAATAGGAATACTAGCTAAGTGCCTTGAGCACAAGTTCGTTATATGATCGGCTTGGGTTACTCATGATTTATTCTACGATAACTCCATTATGCGTGAGTTGCATAACCGACATACACATGAATACTGTTTGGATTTGATCACATAACCAACTTCTACTCCCCTTCCCCACTAATACTCATGGATCCAACTACGACACGCTACATACATGATAAATAACTCGCGCACATGAAAGCGAGAGCACACGAAGCACATGAAGCACATGAGAATCAATACTCGAAGCATATGATGAAATATATGTGATAGAGTACCCGCTGAACACGGTAAGGGAGATAACATCTCATGACGGGATCCAACTAGTACCAGCTCATGAAATAATGTGTCAGAATCAAGTATTAACAGTTCTAGAACAAGTGATATATACGCTATCATGAAATAGAAATAATTAGAGGTAGGTACTCGCCTGACGTCCTGAGCAACTGGTGAGGACGAGATCCGGACAGGCGTCGTAAAGACCTATTAAGAAAAGCAAGATTAAATGAGATTCTAAAGAGTTAAATAGATATAAAATAACTAAAAACAGGCTTCTAGGGTTGTTCTAAGTCAAACGGATCAAACCGGTAAAATCTGGGTCAAAAGTCAACCTGAGGTCCAAAAAGTCAACTCTAGGCCGAAACCAGGTCAAAGGTTGACTTTGGCGGTCAACCGGGGCAATTACGGTCACCTCTAGGTCAAACAAGGGTGCCCCTAAAATTCTAGGTCAAAATTATCTTATTAAGCTAGTAAACCCTCAAACTCGCCTCTTTGAGATACCGGGATACCCTCGGTATCCGATATATCAACCTATGCAATATACCCCGCCTATACCCTCTAATATATACCCTAACACGTCTATATATATATATATATATATATATATATATATATATATATATATATATATATATATATATATATATATATATATATATATATTATATAAAATCAACTCTAACCCCATTCCTAGGCAAAAGCCTAATACCTCGTCCCGATACCCATTACCTCAATACCTTGATATCTCAAGGTATTGAGATACCTTACCTTACCCTTTTCATCTCACTAACTATACATCTAACTAACTAACTAACTAACTAACTAACTATATATATATATATATATATATATATATATATATTTTATATCTAATCTCTCTCTCTCTTTCATCTCTAGTAGCTAAATGGGGGGTGTTATTGTTGCTGTTGCTGTTGGTGCTAACTGCTACATCTACTACTTACTGCTACTGCTGCTGCTATTACCTGTTGCTACTGCTGCTGCTACTACCTGTTGCTGCTGCTGTTACTACTACTTGCGGCTGCTGCTACTACCTGCTGCTGCTGCTGCTGCTCCCTCTGTCTCAATCTCACTCCCTATCTCGATCCCTCTCTCAGTCCCTCTTCCTTTCCTCTAATCTCACTCACTCACTCTCCTTATCTCACTTACTCAAACACACACCTATCCTCAACACTCACACACACTACACACAAACACACACACAACCACACCTATACACACTCACCCCCAAACACACCAATACACACATACTCACCCATATACATATAAATACATATATATATACAAATATAAACTCGAAAACCCTAATACACACTCCCCAAGGCTAAACTAATCCGCGCACAAGTCCGAAACCTAGAAACCAAGTCGAAATGGCCATTTGGTTATTTCGACGAACACTTGGAGTGCGGCTTGCGATACCTCACTAAACGCACACCAAACCTAATCAAAATTGACCAAAAATTTACCCACGTATTCTAAACAACGTCTAGACCTCACAAAAATACTAACTCTCCGATTCTAGAAACGTGGCAAAATTCCACATGCACGTGGAACCCACAGAGAAGAAAAACCCCCAAATCGTCCAAAATGCCCAAAACTCTACGATACGACCTCGTGTATCCGAACGGGAACACTAACCTACCCTCAAGACACCCAAGCATGTCTACCTAGGTCCGTCTAACCTAGAACAACCCCCAAAATGGGCCAATCTCAGATTTTACCCCAAATTGACACAAAATCCTAGGTCAAACTCTCCAAACCTATCCAAACAAGCTCTAACTTTCTCCCATAGGTAGCCTTAAGGTCTAGAAAGGTTCTAAACTACTAATTATACTATATTAAAGTAATCACTAAGAGGAAAGTTAGGATTTACCTCTTAGAAGTTAAAATCCCAAGGCCAAAGTCTCCAAAAACCCTAGAATTCACCACACCAAGCCTCCAAGCCTCCAAACCAAGCTTCTACACAAAATCTAGGCTCTACAAACCTAGGTTAGAAAGAATGAAAGATTAGGGTTTACATTAATGAGAGAAGTAAATGAAGAAAGAGAGGGAAGGTAAAAATACTTACTTGGAATTAGAGAGAAGTAAATGAAAGAAGTAAAGAAAGAGAATGGAGGGAGAAAAATGAAGTAGAAGGAAATGAAAAGGAAGGGGGGGGCATATAGGAGAAATAGGGTTAGGGTTAGAAGCCTAACACAAAGACCACAATACCCTCAACTTAAGTCTTCCAAAATAGGGTTTTAGGTTTAGGGTTTCTTAAACCAATCTAACTAATCCAAAACAACCCAGCTAGATAATTAAAGATAAAATAACTATTCTATACCAAGGGTTGAGTCTGACAAGGTCCAATAGGGTCTGACACAGATCCAAACTAGCCAAAACCCTAAAATAACCAATAAAAATAAATACATCCAACTAATTAAATATAAATACAAAAATTTATGATCAATACACAATTTATCAAATTAAAATAAAAAGAAAATCATATTTTTAGGGTTGGGTAGTGACAAGCCTACCCTCCTTAAAATAATTTCGTCCTCAAAATTAAAAGACGAAACTAGGACAAGAATGCAAGAAAAAGAAAGAACCATACCTCAAGACTCAAAAAGATAAGGGTATCGCTCGCGCATTTCATCCTCCCTCTCCCAGGTCGACTCACCTGGAGAGTGATGCCTCCACGCGACGCAAACCAAAGGAATAGTCTGGTTCCTCAACACCTTCTCCCGCCGATCCAGAATCTCCACCGGCTGCTCTGGATAGCTAAGAGTAGGGCCCACCACAATCTCTGAGTGATCCAATACGTGACTGGGATCCGCCATGTACCATCTCAACTGCGACACATGGAACACATTATGAACTCCCTCTAGCGTAGGTGGCAAATCTAGCCTATACGCCACAGTGTCGACCCTCTCAAGGATGCTGAAGGGTCCAACGAAACGTGGGCTAAGCTTTCCGTCTCCACCGAAGCGAATAGTGCCCCACGTCGAAGAAATCCTCAGGAACACCATATCACCAACCTAGCATAAACAAGGTCTCAGCACTTAATCTAAAATAAGCAATCACAAGCAAACACAAGAACAAAATCTAAATTCTAAGCTATACCTCAAACTCTGAAGGTCTTCGGTGGCTATCGGCCCAATGCCGCTGCCTGTCCTGGCCACCCGAAGTCTATCTCTAATGAGCTTGACCTTCTCCACCGCATCCACCACCATCTCCGGGCTAAGCAAAGCTTTCTCGCCTACATCATCCCATGATAACGGAGTGTGACACCTCCGTCCATACAACGTCTCGAATGATGTCATCTCGATACTGGCTTGTAGCTGTTGTTTTAAGCAAACTCTACCAAGTGCAAATGATCCTCCCATGAGCCTCTGAAATCTAGAACACAAGTGCGAAGCATGTCCTTGAGGATCTGAATGGTCCTCTCTGACTGACCGTTTGTCTGCGGGTGATATGCAGTACTAAACTTGAGCTGGGTGCCCAAGCTAGCATGCAGATTCCTCCAGAAATGTGAAGTAAAGCGACTGTCCCGGTCTGATACTATGCTCACAGGAACTCCATGCAGTCTGACTATCTGGCGCACATACATCTCTGCTAGTCTCTCCGTAGACGTACCCACTTTGAATGGTAGAAAGTGGGCCATTTTGGTCAACCTGTCTACGATGACCCAAATCGCATCATTTTCTCTTGGAGAACGGGGAAGCCCAGAAATAAATTCCACGGTCACATGCTCCCATTTTCACTCCAAAATGGGTAACGACTGGAGCAACCCTCCTGGCCTCTGCCTCTCTGCCTTCACCTGCTGGCACACTAAGCATCGGGATACGAAGCGTGCTACCCCTCCCGCTTCATTCTGTACCACCATACATGCTCTCTCAGATCTTTATACATCTTGTTGGCACCTGGATGTATAGAGTACTGGGATCGATGCGCCTCCTGAAGAACCTTCTCGCGCAATGACCCATTCGGCACACACAACCTGGTACCATACCGCAATGAACCATCATCTGCAATGGTGAAGTCATCTGATACTCCAATATGAACCTGCGCCCTGATGCTCCTCAGGGACTCATCCTCAAACTGTGTAGCCCTGATTCGGTCTATCAACTCTGACTGAATCTACAGTCTCCACATCTATATCTTAACTCCAGGCACTATCACCTCAATGCCCAAGCTCTCTAGATCTTCTAGAAGATAACGATCTGTCACGCCCCAGTCCCCAAAATACGTAGGACTAGAACACGAAAGCATGACAGCCGCATGGATATGGCAACTCCAATATATGGAAACCAAATCCACATGTACGCTGTAATATGAATATCAATCCACAAGTGGTATAAACATATGTCACAAGTCACAGGGTATATTCTAGATCTCATCCATGAAAATTATATAGAAATAAATAAACAGTATCTATGAAACTAGATCTCAATAAGAAGTATCTAAGGATGATAGTTGGATGGAAACAAATCCACTACCAACTCAAATGGGAAAAGTAAATACAATATAAGTACCACTCACTCAAACAATATAAGTACCAGCTATCAATCACGGCTCGAAGAGAAGACATCCATGAAGCATACCCAACCATCCAAATCCGCGCTCCTGCAAATACTCAAGAACAGGTACACCTGGCAGCGGACCAGGTCCTCAGAGGGACATAACAAGATACTTAAACACATGCCAATAAAGTACTGAAATAAATATCCAATGGGTCGCCTAACCGTCTAGAGTGAATGCAGTTTAAGAACAACTTTCCCAACGCGTGGGCTATCTGGCTAAAATGGGATTGGCATAGTTCTCTTGGAGATCCAGGGGCCTACAAAGGCACGGCGTCTTTCGAACACCGGAGGCCCGCCAAGTAGTATATATAGGGGTCATCATGACCGCGCATCTCCGGCGGAGCGTACGGGTTACACAAGGAAAGTGCAACAGAGCCCACACGCCTTACTTGTTGTTCTCCCCACCCCATGCTCTAAGCATGTCACATCCATGACACGATAATACCTCTAATAACTGCCAAGTCTACTAGCATGCAAAGTTTTTAACAGCAGTTATTCCTAACGCACGGCCCACACGTACAGGAGGCCAACCTGCACGCAAGTCCGTGATCTACATGAGACTCACAACTCGTGTAACAACTGTGTCACGGCCAATGAACCTAAAGATGCTACAAGATGATGGGGTGGTCTCATAAACAGGGTCAATACAAATACATAAATAAAAACATACCGCGATGACACCGTCGCGCGCATTTTATATAACCGTTAAAATATTTGAAAAGACAGAAAATAAAGATGCATGCAATATATGGAATATAAATAACAGTACAATGGCAAGGTATACTTGCCTGCTCTCCAAGGTTGTGTCGAATCCTCCAATATTATGCCTAGCCAAAACACATAATATAAATATAGGGTTAATATTCTTCATATACAATTTTGTATATATATATTTTTTACAATTACATAATTCCAGTTTTAAGTTAAAGTGTCTTCAAATCTTAGTATATTATTAATCATTCTAGTTAATTATTTATGGGTTATAAAAGGATAATATAAATTATAAGGGGGTTAAGTGAAAAATTGACAAAAGTGGAAGAACAAAGAAAGAACTACTAACGTGAATGGTGGGTGATGTGGGGACAACAAGTAGCAGGGAAAAAATAGTTCATGTGTATTTATATTTGTAAGTTAGTATTAAGGAGGGGCTTATTTGTAAATATGCCTATATGTTTCTTCTTCTGGACATTTACTGCTAATGCTAGCTACATATGACAAATGGTTCGTTCTTACTTCCGAACTACTTTGCATGTGTACAACTTCACAACGTTTTCAAGAATAGTTACTTTATTATTTTATTGTAAACTAATTATAACTTTCTTCTCCTATTTTAACTTACTTCTATGTTAAGAGATAACTTGCTTACAAAGGTGTCCTATGCTTGGTGCACCTTGAGTTTTGGAAAGGTGCACGGGATGGTAAGTAATGTGGTTGCTGCCGTTCCCTTTTTTTTATATGATTACTAAGGGGCGGGGAAAAGCTTACCTAAACTGGGTTGTGCTTAGACCCAATGACAGTGGTTCCATTAGCGGAGCATCATTCGCTGGTGCCGAGAGCTGGGCAGCGATGTCTTGATGTCTCTTGATGTCTGCCAATGTCGGTTGAGCGAGGCGAGTTCTCGGATGCGATCAGGATGTATGGCAGGGGTGTTCCCACTGTCGTCGGCGTCCGTAGGGGTGCCTCGGCGAATCAACGAGGCTAAGGGAAGCCGCATGGATTGGGTATTGGGGCTTGACGTGGAAGAGAAAGAGGAAGCTAATGGCTAAGCATGGGGATTTGCGTAGGAGGTTTTGATATATATATATAGAGAGAGGTGTTTAAGAGGAAGAATTATATATTATATGGGGAAGTGATATACATTGCATGATTTTATTCTTATCTGGAAGAAAAGGGGGTTTAAGCCGAGAGATTTGATTTGTTGGGAATATTTGGGTACCGGCTGTACGTATGGTTATAAGTGTAAATGGTGTATATAATTTATTCTTATCATTTTTTTTATTAACCATTTTAGATAAGGGAAGTTCAATACTTATATCTTTTGTATTTGTTAAATAATTATCCGTATCATCTATTTATATTATCGCCCTTTTTATTATTACTATATTATTATTTTAAATAGTTTATATTTATTTGTTATTTCCTAAAAATCTGATTAAAAAAATAAGTGTTTAATCTTAATTAATTGATTTACAATAAGGATAAGTTTGATTCTTTTGATAGGGATAAAACTCAATTTGACTTATATTAGCTAGTACTTAATAATTAAATATTTATCTATAACTATATTTATCAATATCCATTTGGTATTAATTATTTTCCATATCTATTTATTTAATATATAATTATTTATTTATTTATTACTTGCCTTTTATCCTTTTTAATTTAACAAATATATATTTAGATGTTTGTTTATATATTAATACTAATTTAGCTTGAAATAAATTTAAATTTTCTAAATTATGTGGAGGGGGTTTACACGATCTGTAGTCAGGCATATAGCTACTGGATACATGCTCAGCGCATCCGCAACTACGTTCGCCTTCCCTGGATGGTACTGCAATAATATGTCAAAGTCTTTCATCAACTCCAACCATCTCCTCCGTCTCATGTTCAGCTCTTTTTGTGTAAACACATACTTCAAGCTCTTGTGGTCAGTGAAGATCTCCACATGCTCTCCGTATAAATAGTGTTTCAATAACTTCAGAGCAAAGATGACCGCTGCCAACTCTAAATCGTGGGTAGGGTAGTTCTTCTCATGAGGACGTAATTGCCTAGAAGTATAAACAATCACCCTCCTATTCTGCTGCAACACAAAACCCAGACCCTTTCCCGATGCATCACTATAGATAGTGAATCCTCCAGACCCCAATGGAAACGTCAATACTGGAGTTGTCGTCAACCTCCTCTTCAGCTCATCAAAGGCGACCTGGCACTCCTCTAACCAAACAAACTCCACGTCCTTCCGGGTCAGCCTAGACAACGACTCTGTAATCCGGGAAAAATCCTGAACAAATCTCCTGTAGTAACCTGCCAACCCCAGGAAACTCCTGTAAAACCCCTATTCCTAAAAATTGTTTATACCCTTTTACTTATTAATTATTAATTTAATTATAGTAATTAGTGGCTAATTAGGAGAAATAGATTTTTATTAATTTTTATTTTAGGTGTTCGTGCATTTAGGAGATTTATGGGACCATCAGAAAATTTTTTCGAATTTATTTCATGTAGGAGACCCCTTGAGCAGTTGCTAGCTTAATGATGTGCATTAATATAATTCTAGATTTTTCCTATGAGTATATACGTATATATAAATATATATATATATTCATGTATATTTTAAAGAGAAGTATAAAAGAGAAAAGAAAAGAAAGGAAAAGAAAAACTATTAAAAACTATTAAATAACTTATTAACTATTATTAATAACTACTATTACTATCCTACTCACACAACAGCCACTACCCATCCTATGCTACACCCGCCCCTTTTGCTAAAGATGCAGCAAAGCAAACTCCTTTTTTTTTTGCAAATGTGAGCCGCCCCTTAGCAAAAACAATTTAGCAAACCAAAAGCAAACCCCCCCGAGCAACAGACCCCCCCCCCCCCCCCCGCGGCTATTAACCGAACACCCTCTCTCCCCTCTTATATTCATATTCATATTCATATATATATATATATATATATATATATATATATATATATATATATATATATATATATATATATATTCTATTTTAATAAAATCCTAAACCTAAATTATCCAGACCCTTCCTCTTCCCATCTAGACCTAGAGAGCGCCGCCACCGCAGTCGGAGAACCCCGTCAGGCCGTCCAAACCAATCCCAACGACCGCGACCCCACGTACTGCAGATTTTCGCAGCGAGTTACCTATGTTTCGGAGTTATTTTCTGTCACATCGCTCAACCAAACGCCATCCCATCTTCACCAGTATGCTCACCCCTTAACCCTCTTCCATATCTGTATGATAGTAGACCTCGAACAACGTATAACCATAGGCGAAAATAGCGCCAAAGTTGGCAGAAATAGACCAAATTCTGGGATCAGAGAAAACTGCGGTGACTACCCATGCTTCCGAGTTCGTATCTCCCACCACAGAGATCCGAATTCGATGATTCCTTTTGGTATGCGTAGACCACTTGACCTAGTTTAATTTCTGTTAAATAACCCTAGATTATTAACAGTTGTAGACAGAATTAAATTCGTTAGAAAATCCCACGAATCCACTTTTTCTATATTTCTAAAAGTTGTGAAAAGGAGCGCGCCCCGCCAAACGGGACTGCCCCGTCAAACGGGACCGCCCCATCGTGTACAAAGTGTACCGAACGGTGCGCACAGCGTAACCGGACACATAAAAGTTTGCGGAAACTGATTCGGACGCATGTGTGCGCCGGAATCAGCCTGTATTTGCGGACAAACCCCGTGTCGTAACTTTTGCGAAAGTCACACGCATTTTATGCACGATCGTCATATTATGACAAAACTTGCGCCACTGGTGTCACGCCCCAGTCCCAAAATACCGTGGGACCAGACGCGTGATAATGGCCAGCAGTACGCAGCGATGGACAAACCCAATTTATTGGATCCACCAGGGCATACTTAAGCTGTAAAATAACAAGTCTACGACAATCATGGCACAACTAATCTCATCCACACAAGATATAAAATATGATCCATATAGTAAATAAAGAAATGTAAATCATCCATCAGTCTCAACAAAGTACTTCGGGGATCAACCCGATAAACATCTAGTACAGTGGTTCAGAAGACCAGAAATAAATGACGGAAATAAGTAAAAATACTGAGCATGAACATGGATGCTCAGGATAAGTCCTCGGCTAACACCTCATCCTCGGATGGCGGTACAGCTCCTGGATCAGCTCCTGCTCCGGTCCCGTATATCTCGGGATAGATCTCGTCCTTAAATCCTGGGGACATAATCCGGATCCAGGTCCTCAGGGGACATAGCAAGGTATAAGAAAGCTCATGCCAAAATAAATGCAGTGCAGAAAATAAATAGAATAAATAGGGCAAGTAAGTAACCATCTAAGTGAAAATGCAAGTGAGAGCAGCACGAGTACTCAGGCTGAGCCACTACAAGCTCTGTGTCGGGGAGCCGATAGTGGTAATAACAAGTAATATGCCTAGCTCTGCTACGAGAGTCTACGGCCTCACAATAGTAGTAGTATATATATATGAAACAGCATGTAGCCTGTGTGTCTCTCCCCACCCAATGTAACCACGTACATCATGACCATAACGTCTCATGTCCATGTCAAGCGGGATCATCACTAATGCAACAAGTCATATGTATCTAAGCATATAGTATCTCTGTCAAGTCTTGTATCCTATACAGAATCACCACGAATATCTCGAGAATATCCTGTCTCATGAACAGTGTCAAGTGTCCTGGGTCGTATAGTACTTGATAAGACAAGTACGAGAATAACAAGTGTCACGAAAGTCCATCTCTAAATGACAGTACCCAACACTGCGTACAGTGTTGGCACCCGACTGATAATCGAACGCTAAGTATGTCACACAGTCCTAGGTTGAGCATGCACAAGAACATAATAAAGCAAGGAAAAATATATATATAGACTGCAAAGTTTGGCAATGTACACTTGCCTGATGTACGAATACCAACAACTGTCCCTGTATCGGTGGATCCGGTAGGTACTACTCCAAAAGCTGTAATAAATATCACCAACAGTCTCAGAAGATGTCAAATAGCTAGAAATGCCTGTCCTTACGTCCAATTTGGACACAGGGGCAAAAAGGTCATTTCCGGGCCAAAGCGGGGTCCACATGTGGGCCACTTTGCACCGAAAAGTGGGTCATGGTCAAAGGTCTCTAAATTTGTCAAACTCAATGTCAATAAGTCAGGAACGATGATACGAACCCAACGGAACTTCCAGAATTGGATTCTGATGAGCCGATCACAAAATCGCACGCCGAGTGGAGCCTGTGGGGCCCACGATACGCGATTTTGTCAACGTTCTCAGAATCGACCCAAACTTGGGTCACAGGACCAGCGTATTGCTACGAGTCCGATGGTGCAAGTTTCGTCTCGATCCGACGTGTATACACAAAGTTACAGCATTTTCCAGAAGGGTCGGATACGGGGTGTTGTTCGCGGATATGCGTTGATTCCGGGGTGCACGCACTTCCAAATCGACTTCTGCGAAATCCCACACGACCGTATCAACGTCACGCACGTTTCGGTAAAGACCGCGTGCGACCAAGTCGTCCCGTTTGGCGGGGCGCACTCAGTTCCGGGGTAAAACAGGGCATTCTTTTTTCTGTTTTTGGATCGCGGTGTGCGATCACCACAGGACGCGATGCACCGAGCGGGTTATACGGGCACCGAGAGGGTTATACAGTCTACGTGTAGCAACTGACAAAATTAAAATCGGAGTTGCGATGAGGGAGAAAACGGTACCTGAACCGAGCTCCAAAATCTGAGTTTCCACGTGTCCGAGATTCACTTGTGTCCTGGTCTTGTCCTCTTGTCTACCGAGTGTCCGCGCTAGGGTCCCGACTCGGCAGCGGGGTCATCAAGGTCGGGCTAGGGCGGCGGCGCCGAGGGCTGACCAGTGTCGACGGGGACAGGAAAACGTCGAGGTCGGCCAGGGAGGAGAGAGGGGACCCGTGCTCGAGGGGCAGCGGTCGACGGACTGCTGACTCACCAGAGGGGACGATCGTGGATGATCTACGAGGCGGTGGAGGTGAGTCGGGGCTGGGGGTGTGCGATGGCCTGGCGGCAACGTCGAGGTAGAGGAGATCGGGGGAAAAGGCAGCGTCGATCGACGGATCGTCGGCGGGATCCGAGCGGCGAGGGGTCTGGGTGATGGGGAGCGGCGGCGTCGTTCAGGGCACCGCGGATCAGCTACTGGGCGGAGCAGCTAGGTCATCGACAGGGAAGCTCGAGGGCAGCGAAAACTTAGGGTTTAGGTTAGGGCTAGGCACGAACGCCGAGGAGGAGCTTTATAGGGCTGCTACAGGAATTTTCGGCGGAGAAATTCTAGGGTTCCCATGCGGGTTTGGGTCCGGGTCGGGTTTGGCTCGGATCCAACCCGACCCGACCCAATAAGTTGGGTTTGGTTTGGTCTAAACAGGGTTGGTTCAACTTGGGTCTGGTTCACTCTCCCAATAGTTTTAAGGCTTAAAATGCGCCTCCGGTGTCCAAATGCACCGACAAATACCATATGTCCGGATTTCCATTTTACACCATAAAATCTTAATTCCATAATATTTTAACACCATTTAGCAGTACTTAAAATTCTTTAACCCACAATTACCTTCGTTATAAATTCCAGAAAAATACCGAAAATACGGGAAAATTGTATTAAAAATTTCTCTAAAAATTTGGGTGTTTACAATCTTCCCTCCTTAAAAGGATTGCATCCTCGCAATCAAAGAATAAGTTATAATGGAAGAGTTATGGAAATACAAGATTGCTTAGGTTACAACTGTCTCCTCAAACAGGTGGGGGTAACGCTGGCGCATACTATCTTCTCGTTCCCAAGTCGATTCTCCAGGGGAATGATGTTTCCATGCTACACGAACCAGTCTGATTGTCACGCCCCAGTCCCAAAAATACGTAGGACTAGGACACGTAAGCATGCCAGCCGCATGGATATGGCAACTCCAATATATGGAAACCAAATCCATACGTACGCTGTAATATGAATATAAAATCCACAAGTGGTATAAAATGTAATACAAGTCACAGGGTAAAATCTAAATCTCATCCACCAAAATCATATAGAAATAAATAACCAGTATCTATGAAACTAGATCTCAATAAGAAGTATCTAAGGATGATAGTTGGATGGAAACAAATCCACTACCAACTCGAATATAAGAGCAAATACAATATGAGTACAACACCACAACACAATATAAGAATACCAACTATCCATCACAGCTCGAAGAGAAGACATCCTCGGATCACATGTAACCATCCAAATCTGCGCTCCTGCAAATACTCAAGAAAAGATACACCTGGCAGCGGACCAGGTCCTCAGAGGGACGTAACAAGATACAGAAAATACGAGCCAATTTGAATACAGTAAACATGCATATGGTTTGAAAATAAATAAGTACGCTGTACAAGACAATCTATATGAATGCAAATGAGGACAACTTTTTGACGTATGGGCAAGGGTAGTCTATTCGATCTAAGCCTCACAACTCACACACACGCCAATGGACATCAGAAATCGACATACCTCTGGGGTAGCGACCAGCGCGACTCTACAGAAATCGACATACCTCTGGGGTAGCGACCAGCGCGACACACGCCCGTAGTGCAAACTATATACTACGGTTTACCAGAGTGGTTAAAAGCCCATACGCCTAATGATTGTCCTCCCATGATACTAGGTGCCATGTGTGTGTCAACATATCTAATACATAGTAATGACTGGAGAAAAACTACACATGCAAGAACTATACAGAAATGAAATAAATAAACAGAAATATAAATAGCATGCAAAGTACTGTAAACAATTTGGCAAGGTATCTTGCCTGGGGTCCTGCTGCTGGTATGAATCAGAGTCCAAGTCACAGTCCAAATAGCCTATGTATTACAAATTTATCACGTCAAAAGATAATTTATTTTAATTTATTTAATTCTGGAATAATTACTCTAAAATCCTATTTTAATCTTATTATTCTTATTTTTATGTTAATTCCTAAATTTTGTCCAAAGAAACTAAATTTTATCAACTCGAGTCTCATGGCACGCAAATCGAGGCGATCTGTTGACCAAAAAGTCAACCGACACAAACTCAACTTTCATGCATGATTTCCTGTAGATTTCAGCATCAAAAATATGCTGGAATTTATGACTCGTCCGAATTCAAATTCGTTTGGAAATTATGGCACATAGAAATTTTGTATTGTGCACCGATGGTTAAATTCTAACCTAGAAGTTCTACAGAATTAACAGTATGTAAATAATTCGAATTAAATTCTGGGAAAAATTTATGTCGATGATCTCGACATTAGCTTTCCGAAACTTTAAACAGTTCATGATTCTGACTCCTGGTTCTCCCGGAATCACGAAAACATCAAAACACGTCTATTTTCGGATATGCTATGCTCTACGAATTTTACAGAATTTAATACTCATAATTTAGAAAAACAATTTATATAATCAGAAAGCTAACCTCATTATCGTTCTAACAAAAAAAACTGGAGCATGTTTGGAGTCCGGAGCTAGGAGATATCGTCTTTTTAATTCGTCATAACTAGTGGAAAATGAGGCTGAATTTATGACGAATTTTGACTATTTTTTTTGGACGAAAAAGAGAGGAATTTGGGGAAGAAAAATATGAAGGATGAGGTATTTATAATGGTGGACACTACTTAATTAAATAGGACTAGGATTGGTTAATTTGGATAGGATTATGATGAATTTAAATAAGGATAGGATATGCATGAAGTTGATTTCCTAGTAGGTTCAGGATTTGAATTAATTTAAAATAGAGTTTGAATTTATCTCAATAATTTATAATCTTAAATATAATTAAAGATAATACAAATAATTTATAAAATCTTATTAATATCTATTAATACTAAATTAGAATCTATCTAATATTAAGACTATATATATCCAAATAAATCCTAAATAATTTTAAAATCTAAATAAATTTCTTAAAATTCTAAATAAATTACAAAAAAATATAATTAAATATTTTAAACTAAAATAAATATTTGGTAGGAACGACATGCAAGTATGGTCGTATAGTAAATCATAGAAGTCCTAGAAATTTATGTTTTCTAAGTTTTAATTACCAAAAATTCTAGAAAAATCTCCAAAAATCTAAAATAACCTAAAATAATTCTAAATGAATATTTATATAAGTAAATATACTAAAGAAAAAATTATTTTCTAATTCACTAAGAGAATACTCTAAATAAATTCAACATCTATAATAAATATAATAATATAAAATATACACAAATACCTATTTTGGGTGAGGGAGTTTACAATCTACCCAACTTAAAACAATTTCGTCCTCGAAATTAAAATAAGACATAATTTGTTAAATCTTTCACATTCATACATAAGGTACGTCAATCGCAATCTCTTCCAAAAATTTAAATAATAAAATTTATTCAAATCTATCGCGATCATTTCAAAATTAAGATAATCATTGTTTAAATCAAAATTCAACCTATTGTAATCTCTTCTCACTTTTCCAACTCATCAATATCCAAATTTAAATTGAATCCATATAATATCTTCAAGATTTAAATAACCCATATCAAATTTTACCTCACGATCTCCAAGTATCATAATCTCCTCTAGAAGTAATTCGAGTCCAATATTATTCCTATTTTCACTTATAAATTTTTTTTTTTGTATTCTTCAATTTTTTAAATTCTATTCACATCCTCAATATTTCAAATAGGTACTCCAACCATCAAATTTTAATTCTTAATTTAAATCATCAAATTGAAAAATAATTTAATTGCAGTCCACCAATATTCAAGTCTGAAATTATATATTTATCCTTCAAATTCAAATTGATGATTTTTACCTTCAATACTCAAAAATTTAAATTATGTACTTAAGGTATAAATATTGGGTCCTCAATATCAAGATTTTTAAAATTCATTAATCCTCATCATCTTAGTCATTCTTCTAAAATTCTCAAAATTGAATGGCTTGAACCTCTCCCAATCTAATCTTACTCGATCACAATCTAAAAGAAATTCCTCTCGAGTTGCCAATGCACTGCTACCCAACTTAGAATTTACTAATCTATCACAGAAGGCTATATACTTTAAGAAAAATATTCCTTAATTTATTTACTCATGTCATTCAATTCTCAAAACTTCAACGCCGATTATATCATTTATGATATGTCCTTAATTACGAAAGAATAATCCTCAAGTATGTGATCGGCCTATGGGGTATATCTAGTACTCTCTGTGTATCAAACTTATACCAAGCATGAGGTTTCGTCTTTCCGAAATAAGGAAAGACGGAGATCAATAATAAAGAGTTAAAGGGCGAGGTAATAGAATAGAAGTATCGGGATCAAGACGTTTAAAGAATTCAAATAAGAATTATCAAAGCAGTTGTGGATTGAAGTCCTATTTTGGTAATGCCTATCCACATGCTCGTATCGGTACAGTTATATAACGGATACGATATGCTTAGACATATCTAGACGGCAAGTTCGTTCATCTACTAATTACTAGATATCTCAATCCACGTAAAGTAGTTATACGAAGGACGAACCACGCGCACTATGGTTGATCAGACCATAGTACACTGATTCTGAAATGTATTAATGTATGCATCCACTAATACATATATAGTGAACAAGCTTGATGAAAGAATAAGCTTGCAAAACTAGGCTATAATAGCGGCATAAGTCAAGGTGGTACAACAATTATAGGTACGCTAGATGATGATGAAAGGAGGTACAAGTCAATTCAAGTTCACAAAAACAAAACAAAATAAAATAAAATAAGCAATAATAATAAAGACTCTACAAATCTCTATAGTTATAATACAACCTCCTTGTGTGTGTCGCTAGTCGACCAAATGGGGGCAAGGACCTCTAAATTCTATTGTCTGAATAAACACTGTCTCCTAAGCTAGCATACAATTAATGTTGTTCAATCACACTCCATTAATAGGTCAAAAGACTATGTGATACTAGGTGTCAAACATTAAGGTAAAACTTCTAACTACTCTAGTAGTGTCTATACTACCCTCCAGTCTTCATAATATATCAGGGGTAATGGTAAACCAATCTATAGCTAAGGAATTCTAGGGTTCACTAGATATTCTAAACTTAGTGGTGTCTATATTCTCGTTGTATTCTTAATAGGTGTGCTACTCTAATTATCATCCTAATAACATGGGTTCCTATATTCTAGCAGAAGGCTATATATACTCAAGGAACTTATTAGGAAAGTACAGAAATCAAGCAGGATACAATTGTTCGAATAGAACAGAGAGGAGGAAGATGAATCATAGTCAATTGTGGATGAGATCCTATACTCTACTCCTAGGTGCAGGCTTGTTCGGTACAGTAACGTAACCGAGACAATATGCTCTCGACCTGCATGGGCCACCACAAAAACATGTCACGCCCCAGTCCCAAAAATATGTAGGACTAGGACACGTAAGCATGCCAGCCGCATGGATATGGCAACTCCAATATATGGAAACCAAATCCATACGTACGCTGTAATATGAATATAAAATCCACAAGTGGTATAAAATGTAATACAAGTCACAGGGTAAAATCTAAATCTCATCCACCAAAATCATATAGAAATAAATAACCAGTATCTATGAAACTAGATCTCAATAAGAAGTATCTAAGGATGATAGTTGGATGGAAACAAATCCACTACCAACTCGAATATAAGAGCAAATACAATATGAGTACAACACCACAACACAATATAAGAATACCAACTATCCATCACAGCTCGAAGAGAAGACATCCTCGGATCACATGTAACCATCCAAATCTGCGCTCCTGCAAATACTCAAGAAAAGATACACCTGGCAGCGGACCAGGTCCTCAGAGGGACGTAACAAGATACAGAAAATACGAGCCAATTTGAATACAGTAAACATGCATATGGTTTGAAAATAAATAAGTACGCTGTACAAGACAATCTATACGAATGCAAATGAGGACAACTTTTTGACGTATGGGCAAGGGTAGTTTACTCGATCTAAGCCTCACAACTCACACACATGCCAATGGACATCAGAAATCGACATACCTCTGGGGTAGCGACCAGCGCGACTCTACAGAAATCGACATACCTCTGGGGTAGCGACCAGCGCGACACACGCCCGTAGTGCGAACTATATACTACGGTTTACCAGAGTGGTTAAAAGCCCATACGCCTAATGATTGTCCTCCCATGATACTAGGTGCCATATGTGTGTCAACATATCTAATACATAGTAATGACTGGAGAAAAACTACACATGCAAGAACTATACAGAAATGAAATAAATAAACAGAAATATAAATAGCATGCAAAGTACTGTAAACAATTTGGCAAGGTATCTTGCCTGGGGTCCTGCTGCTGGTATGAATCAGAGTCCAAGTCACAGTCCAAATAGCCTATGTATTACAAATTTATCACGTCAAAAGATAATTTATTTTAATTTATTTAATTCTGGAATAATTATTCTAAAATCCTATTTTAATCTTATTATTCTTATTTTTATGTTAATTCCTAAATTTTGTCCAAAGAAACTAAATTTTATCAACTCGAGTCTCATGGCACGCAAATCGAGGCGATCTGTTGACCAAAAAGTCAACCGATACAAACTCAACTTTCATGCATGATTTCCTGTAGATTTCAGCGTCAAAAATATGCTGGAATTTACGACTCGTCCGAATTCAAATTCGTTTGGAAATTATGGCACATACAAATTTTGTATTGTGCACCGATGGTTAAATTCTAACCTAGAAGTTCTACAGAATTAACAGTATGTAAATAATTCGAATTAAATTCTGGGAAAAATTTATGTCGATGATCTCGACATTAGCTTTCCGAAACTTTAAACGGTTCGTGATTCTGACTCCTGGTTCTCCCGGAATCACGAAAACATCAAAATACGTCTATTTTCGGACATGCTATGCTCTACGAATTTTACAGAATTTAATACACATAATTTAGAAAAACAATTTATATAATCAGAAAGCTAACCTCATTATCGTTCTAACAAAAAAAACTGGAGCATGTTTGGAGTCCGGAGCTAGGAGATATCGTCTTTTTAATTCGTCATAACTAGTGGAAAATGAGGCTGAATTTATGACGAATTTTGACTATTTTTTTTGGACGAAAAAGAGAGAAATTTGGGGAAGAAAAATATGAAGGATGAGGTATTTATAATGGTGGACACTACTTAATTAAATAGGACTAGGATTGGTTAATTTGGATAGGATTATGATGAATTTAAATAAGGATAGGATATGCATGAAGTTGATTTCCTAGTAGGTTCAGGATTTGAATTAATTTAAAATAGAGTTTGAATTTATCTCAATAATTTATAATCTTAAATATAATTAAAGATAATACAAATAATTTATAAAATCTTATTAATATCTATTAATACTAAATTAGAATCTATCTAATATTAAGACTATATATATCCAAATAAATCCTAAATAATTTTAAAATCTAAATAAATTTCTTAAAATTCTAAATAAATTATAAAAAAATATAATTAAATATTTAAACTAAAATAAATATTTGGTAGGAACGACATGCAAGTATGGTCGTATAGTAAATCATAGAAGTCCTAGAAATTTATGTTTTCTAAGTTTTAATTACCAAAAATTCTAGAAAAATCTCCAAAAATCTAAAATAACCTAAAATAATTCTAAATGAATATTTATATAAGTAAATATACTAAAGAAAAAATTATTTTCTAATTAACTAAGAAAATACTCTAAATAAATTCAACATCTATAATAAATATAATAATCTAAATAAATTTCTGATTCCTGGTTCTCCCGGAATCGCGAATACATCAAAACACGTCTAATTTCGTACATGCTGTGCTCTATGAATTTTCTAGAATTTAATACTAATAATTTATAAAATCTTATTAATATCTATTAACACTAAATTAGCATCTATCTAATATTAAGACTATATATATCCAAATAAAACCTAAATAATTTAAAAAATCTAAATAAATTTCTTAAATTTCTAAATAAATTACAAAAAAATATAATTAAATATTTTAAACTAAAATAAATATTTGGTAGAAACGACATGCAAGTATGGTCGTATAGTAAATCATAGAAGTCATAGAAATTTATGTTTTCTAAGTTTTAATTACCAAAAATTATAGAAAAATCTCCAAAAATCTAAAATAACCTAAAATAATTCTAAATGAATATTTATATAAGTAAATATACTAATTTAATTATTTTCTAATTATCTAAGAGAATACTCTAAATAAATTCAACATCTATAATAAATATAATAATATAAAATATACACAAATACCTATTTTGGGTGAGGGAGTTTACAATCTACCCAACTTAAAATAATTTTGTCCTCAAAATTAAAGTAAGACATAATTTGTGAAATCCTTCACATTCGTACACAAGGTATGTCAATCGCAATCTCTTCCAAAAATTTAAATAACAAAATCTATTCGAATCTATTGCGATCACTTCAAAATTAATATAACCACTGTTTAAATCAAAATTCAACCTGTCGTAGTCTCTTCTCGATTTTTAAATAATCAACATCCAAATCTAACTCAAGTCTATATGACATCCCACATCAAAATTTATATCATAATTTTTAAATATCATAATCTCCTCTAGACCTTGAACAATAAACAATTCTAATCAAATCTTATTTCTTTTCTCAAATTAAGAATTTTGTACTCTTCAAATATTTAAACTCAATTTACATCCTCAATATTTCAAATAGGTGACCCAACAATCAAAATTAAACTTTTAATTCAAATCATCAAATTATAAAATTTAAATCTAATTCACCAGTTGTTCAAGTCTAAAATTCTATATTTATCCTAAAAATTTAAATCGATGATTCATCCTTCAATATTCAAAATTTAAATCATGTGCTCAAAGTATAAATATTGGGTCCTCAATATCAAGATTTTTAAAATTCATTAAATCCTCATTATCTTAATCCTTCTTTTAAAATTCTTCACATTTAAAAGGACTTAATCTCTCAATCTAATCCTACTTGATCACAATCTAAAAGAATTCTCCTCAAGTTTAATAATGCAATTTCTACCCAACTTAGAATTTACCCATCTATCACATAAGACTCTTACACTTAAGAAAAATATTCCTCAATTTATTTTCTCATGTCATTAAATCCTCAAAACTTTAACACCAACTATATCATATGTGATATGCCCTTAATCAATTATGAAAGATAGTCATCAAATAATGTGATTGGCCTATGGGGTATATCTTGTACTATCCGTGTATCACTTATATCCAAGCACGAGATTTCGTCTTTCCGAAACAAGGAAAGACCGAAAGTAACGGAAAAGAGTTCATGGAGGGGTAATAGAATGGAAGTATGGGAATCAAAGCGTTTAAAGAATTCAAATGGGAATTGTCAAGACAGTTGTGGATTGAAATCTTAATTTGGTAATTTCCTATTCGCATGCTCACATCGGTGCAGTTATGTACTTGATATGATATGCTTTGTCGTATCTAGAGGGTAAGTATATTTGTCTACTGGTCCACTATACATCTCAATCCACGTAAAATACTATTGCGAAGTGCGAATCAAGCGCATTATGGCTAGCTAGACCATAATACACTGATTCTGATTAGACAATTTGTATTAGTGTGGTTGATCAGGCCCCAATAACACATATGTCATGAACAAGCTCGATATAAGATTAAGCTTGCAAAAACTAGGCTATAATAGCAGCATAATTCAAGGTAGCACATAAAATATAATGCTGGATTATGATGTGAGAAGTTACAAAATAATTCAAGTTCGCAAAAGCAAAAATAACATAAGCAATAATAATAAAAGACTCTACAATCTCTAAAGTTATCATACAACCTCCTTATCTAAGTCGCTAGTCGACCAAATAGGGCAATGACCTCTAAATTCTATGGTCTGAATAAACACTGTCGTCTTTTGCTAGCATGCGATAAATATCATTCGGTTACACTTCAATTAATAGGTCAAAAGACTATGTGATACTAGGTGTCAAACATTATGGTAAAACTTCTAACTAACTCTAGTAGTGTCTATACTACTCTCAAGTCTTCTTAATACATCAAGGGGTAATGGTATAACAATCTAAAGATAAGGAATTCTAGGTTCACTAGATATTCTAAACTTAGTGGTGTGTCTATATTCTCGTTGTATTCTTAATAGGTGTGCTACTCTAATTATCATCCTAATAACAGGGGTTCCTATATTCTAGCAGAAGACTATACTCAAGGAACTATTAGGGAAGCACATGAATCAAGCAGGATACAATTGTTCAAAATAGAACAGATAGGAGGAGATGAATCACAGTCAATTGTGGATGAGATCCTATACTCTAGTCCTAGGTGAAGGCTTGTTCGGTACAGTAACGTAACCGAGACAATATGCTCTCGACCTGCATGGGCCACCACAAAAACATGTCACGCCCCAGTCCCAAAAATACGTAGGACTAGGACACGTAAGCATGCCAGCCGCATGGATATGGCAACTCCAATATATGGAAACCAAATCCATACGTACGCTGTATTATGAATATCAAATCCACAAGTGGTAAAAATGTAATAGAAGTCACAGGGTAAAATCTAAATCTCATCCACCAAAATCATATAGAAATAAATGACCAGTATCTATAAAACTAGATCTCAATAAGGAGTATCTAAGGATGATAGTTGGATGGAGACAAATCCACTACCAACTCGAATGGAGAGGTAAATACAATATGAGTACAACACCACAACACAATATAAGAATACCAGCTATCAATCACAGCTCGATGAGAAGACATCCTCGGATCAAATGTAACCATCCAAATCTGCGCTCCTGCAAATATTCAAGAAAAGATACACCTGGCAGCAGACCAGGTCCTCAGAGGGACGTAACAAGATACAGAAAATACGAGCCAATTTGAATTCAGTAAACATGTATAATGTTTGAAAATAGATAAGTACGCTGTACAGGACAATCTATATGAATGCAAATGAGGACAACTTTTCGACGTATGGGCAAGGGTAGGCTACTCGATCTAATCCTCACAACCTCACGCTCGTCAGTGGACATCATCAGCCGACATACCTCTGGGGTAGCGACCCTCGGACTCCATCAATCGACATACCTCGGGGGTAGCGACCATCGGACACGACCACCATAGTGCGTGCTAGTTACTATGGTTTACCAGAGTGGTTAAAAGCCCATACGCCTAATGATTGTCCTCTCATGATACTAAGTGGCAAGTGTGTGTCAACATATCTAATATATAGTAATGACTGAAAGAAACTACACATGCAATAAATAAACAGAAATGCAATAAATATACATAAATATACTAAGCATGCAAAATACTGTAAGCAATTTGGCAAGGTATCTTGCCTGGGGTCCTGCTGCTGGTATGAATCAGAGTCCAAGTCACAGTCCAAATAGCCTATGTATTACAAATTTATCACGTCAAAAGATAATTTATTTTAATTTATTTAATTCTAGAATAATTACTCTAAAATCCTATTTTAATCTTATTATTCTGATTTTTATGTTAATTCCTAAATTTTGCCTAAAGAAACTGAATTTTATCACTCGAGACTCATGGCACGCAAATCGAGGCGATCTGTTGACCAAAAAGTCAACCGACACAAACTCAACTTTCATGCATGATTTCCTGTAGATTTCAGCGTCAAAATATGCTAGAATTTATAGCTCGTCCGAATTCAAATTCGTTTGGGAACTATGGCACATACAAGTTTCGTATCGTGCACCGATGGTTAAATTCTAACCTAGAAGTTCTACAGAATTAACAGTATAAAAATACTTTGAAATAAATTCTGAGAAAAATATATGTCGATTATCTTGACATTATCTTTCCGAAACTTTAAACGGTTCATGATTCTGATTCCTGGTTCTCCCGGAATAGCGAATACACCGAAACACGTCTATTTTCGAACATGCTGTGCTCTACGAATTTTCCAGAATTTAATACTAATAATTTAGAAAAATAATTTATATAATCAGAAATCTAACCTTATTATCGTTCTAACAAAAAAAAACTGGAGCGCATTTGGAGTCCGGAGCTAGGAGATATCGTCTTTTTAATTCGTCATAACTAGTAGAAAATGAGCCTGAATTTATGACGAATTTTGACTATTTTTGGACGAAAAAGAGAGGAATTTGGGGAAGAAAAATATGAAGGATGAGGTATTTATAATGGTAGATACTACTTAATTAAATACGACTAGGATTGGTTAATTTGGATAGGATTATGATGAATTTAAATAAGGATAGGATATGCATGAAGTTGATTTCCTAGTAGGTTCAGGATTTGAATTAATTTAAAATAGAGTTTAAATTTATCTCAATAATTTATAATCTTAAATATAATTAAAGATAATACAAATAATTTATAAAATCTTATTAATATCTATTAACACTAAATTAGCATCTATCTAATATTAAGACTATATATATCCAAATAAAACCTAAATAATTTAAAAAATCTAAATAAATTTCTTAAATTTCTAAATAAATTACAAAAAAATATAATTAAATATTTTAAACTAAAATAAATATTTGGTAGAAACGACATGCAAGTATGGTCGTATAGTAAATCATAGAAGTCCTAGAAATTTATGTTTTCTAAGTTTTAATTACCAAAAATTCTAGAAAAATCTCCAAAAATCTAAAATAACCTAAAATAATTCTAAATGAATATTTATATAAGTAAATATACTAAAGAAAAAATTATTTTCTAATTAACTAAGAGAATACTCTAAATAAATTCAACATCTATAATAAATATAATAATATAAAATATACACAAATACCTATTTTGGGTGAGGGAGTTTACACTGATTGTCTGTCCCCGCAATGTCTTCTCACTGACGTCGAGGATGCCAACTGGTTGTTCTTCATATCTCAAGCTTGGGCCCACTGCGATTTCTGAATGATCGACTACGTGACTTGGGTCGGTCACGTACCTTCGCAGCTGGAAGACGTGGAATACGTCATGCACTCCCTCTAAGGATGGTGGTAATGCAAGACGATATGCCACCTCACCAACGCTCTAGAATGTCAAATGGCCCAATATACCTTGGGCTCAACTTGCCTCTGCTCCCGAATCTGATAGTACCACGAGTGGGCAAAATCCTTAAGAACATGTGCTCTCCTTCTTTAAACTCCAGGGGACGTCTGTGCGTATCTGCCCAATGTTTCTGTCTGTCCTGAGCTGCTCGAAGATGATCCTGAATCTGTTTTACCTTTTCCACTGTCTGCATTACCAATTTTGGACCCAGTATTTGACATTCACCAACGTCACTCCAACATATAGGCGATCTGCACTTCCTTCCGTATAATGCCTCGAATGGTGCCATCTGAATGCTGGCCTGATAACTGTTGTTGTAGGAGAACTCTACTAAGTGCAAATGATCTTCCCAAGATCCTCCGAAGTCTAGCATACATGATCGTAACATGTCCTCCAATATCTGAATGGTGCGCTCCGATTGGCCATCTGTCTGTGGGTGGTATGCAGTGCTGAATTTGAGTCTAGTGCCCAGACTCTCTTGCATGCTTCTCCAGAAATGAGAGGTAAATCTCGAATCTCGATCCGATACAATACTGACCGGCACTCCATGTAATTTGACAATTTATCGCATATACATGTCGGCTAGTACCTCTGTGGACTGTCCAACTCTAAATGATAAGAAGTGTGCCGATTTAGTGAGTCGATCCACTATAACCCATACTGCGTCTCTTCCGTTGGGGCTCCTCGGAAATCCTGTGACAAAATCCATCGTGATGTGCTCCCACTTCCATTCTGGTATAGGAAGCGGCTGTAACATACCTGCAGTCCTCTGATGCTCGGCCTTTACTTACTGGCAGACTAAGCATTTGGCCACAAATCTTGCAATCTCTCTTTTCATTCCATGCCACCAGTAATACTGTCTCAAGTCTCGGTACATCTTGGTTCCTCCTGGGTGAACAGAGTACATAGAGCTATGTGCTTCCATCATTAACTCTTGTCTCAATTCTCCATTTGGAACATACAGGCGGTTTCCAAATCTCAATATTCCGTCTTCGTGTATGCGAAGTCCTGTCTGCATGCCTGCTTCTGTCCTCTCTTTCAGTCTTCTAAATCTAGCATCGGTGGGCAATGCCTCCTTAATCTTCTCCACGAGTGATGACTTAATTTCAAGATTAGCCATCAAGCCATTCTGTCCTGGTAAAATGATCTCTATCTGAAGCTCCTGTAGATCTCTCAATAACTCGGACTGCATCATCAAGAAATAAGCCATAGGTTTCCTGCTGAGCGCATCTGCAACAATATTCGCCTTTCCCGGATGATACTGCAGATCGATGTCAAAATCTACCATCAATTCAAGCCAACGCCTCTGCCTCATGTTAAGCTCCTTCTGAGTACATACATACTTTAGACTTTTGTGATCTGTAAAGATTTCTACCCTTTCCCCATAAAGGTAGTGCCTCCATATCTTCAATGCAAATATAACTGCTGCTAACTCCAGATCGTGTGTTGGGTAGTTCTTTTCGTGGACCTTCAACTGTCTCGACGCATAGGCAATAACTTTGCCATGTTGCATCAAAACACATCCCAATCCACTACCCGATGCATCACTGTAAACAACAAAACCTCCTGACCCTGAAGGAAGAGTCAAGACAGGTGCCGTTGTTAATCTTCTCTTCAATTCTTCGAAGGCCTTCTGGCAGTCTTCTGTCCATATAAACTCCTGATCTTTACGTGTCAGCTTCGTCATCGGTTCTGCAATCCTCGAGAAATTTTCTACAAACCTTCGGTAATATCCCGCAAGTCCGAGAAAACTTCTCACCTCTGCAACTGATGTGGGTGTAGGCCAAGTCTCTATTGCCGCAACTTTCTCTGGATCCACTGAAAGTCCTTCTCCTGAGATGATATGTCCCAAGAAAGGTACTTTGTCCATACAGAACTCACACTTACTTAGTTTGGCATATAACTTCTCCTGTCTCAAGGTCTCTAACACGATTCTGAGATGCTCCTCGTGCTCTTCGTGGCTCTTGGAATATATGAGGATGTCGTCAATGAACACCACTACAAATTTATCCAAGAACTGATGAAATACTCTGTTCATCAAACTCATAAACACTGCTGGCACGTTGGTTAAACCAAACGGCATCACCAAGAACTCATAATGTCCATACTTGGTCCTGAAAGCTGTCTTCGGGATGTCTTCCTTCCTTACTTTGATCTGATGATAGCCGAATCGAAGGTCAATCTTCGAGAATACCCTAGCTCTACTCAATTGATCGAATAGATCATCAATGCGTGGTAAGGGATACATGTTCTTGATGGTCACAACATTCAGCGCCCTGTAGTCAATGCATAACCGTACCGTTCCATCCTTCTTTGGCACAAATAATATGGGTGCTCCCCAAGGTGAAACACTGGGCCGAATTAAACCCTTCTCCAGAAGATCGTCAACCTGTTCTTTTAACTCCACTAACTCCTTAGGTGCTAGCCGATAAACTGATGAAGTGATAGGCTCTGCTTCTGGAGGTAAGTCTATTGTGAATTCTATTTCCCGATCAGGTGGTAAACCTGGAAGATCATCAGGAAATACATCCACAAATTCTGATATAACTCTTGGGTAACCTGTCTCCCCTTCTACAGATAGTACCCCAAGAGTAGGCTGAACTCCTTGCTCTACTGCTCCTCGAAGAAACTCGAATTCTGGATGTCCAGGCGGTCTAAATATAACCCGCCCAAGTCGGCAATCAAGAGTCGCATGATACTGACTTAACCAGTCCATACCAAGTACAACATCATAGTCCGGCATAGAAAAGATCAGAAATTGAGCTCACATCTCCCTCCCACAAACTACTACAGAACATGATCTACAGACGTCACTAACCGGAATAATTCTACCTCCCGTAAGAATTCTCTTCATCTTCGGAAGGGGTGCGGTAGCTACTCTATGGGTGGCTACAAAGCTAGCTGCTATAAATGAATGCGATGCTCCAGAATCAAACAATGCTACAGCTGGTAATGAAGCTACTAAAATAGTACCTGCGATGACCTCGCCTGCTGTATCCTCCTGCTCGACAGCTAATGTGAATGCCTGGCCTCTTCCCTGAGCTGGGCCTCTCTGCTGCTGCTGCTGCTGCTGAAATAGGGCTGCCTGTGGTGCCAGTGGGGGTCTCTACTGGTAGCCTCCTGTAGCTGGTGGTCTAACTCCTCCAGCTCCTGTCTGTTGTGCTCCTACTGCTGGATGAGCTGGTCGTGGTGCAGGCAAGGCCAGTCTCGGTGCTCCCTCTCTTGGTTTAGTACAGTCTCTAAAAAAGTACTGGTCTGATTTGCAAAGCAGGCATAGTCCCAACTTACGCCTGCACTCTCTCTCAATGTGTCCTACCTTGCCGCAGTGGTGACAGGTAGGAAGAGATATGGCCCTGTGTGCTGCTCTCTCCGGTATACTCCTCTGGAATCGTTTTACAGAATATCCAGGTGCTGTCTTGGTTGGTGCAGATGTGTTTGGCCTCTTCAGATTCGATTCCCTTCTAGTGACGCGCTCCATGCGTCGTGCTGCTGCAAGGACCTCAGTATAAGATGTAGGTGCGACCGAGCCAATCAATCTCTGAAGCTCGAACTTCAGTCCATCAAAGAACTTTTTAGCTTTCTCTTCCTCTGTCGAGATCAATGTTGGAGCGAAGCGACCTAGGCGTATAAACTCCGCGTTGTATTCTTCCACTGTCATACCGCCTTGGATGAGGCGGTTGAACTTGTCTCTGAGCTCTGATCGTGCAACTGCCGGAATGTACATCTCTTGGAAGAGTCTGGAGAACTCTTCCCAAGTGACTCGGTCCTGTCCGAGCCTCCTCTCTTCTGCTAGCCACCAGTGATGCGCATTATCAGTTAACTGCATTCTGACTGCAGTCATCCACTTCTCTCTCGAAAGTTTAGCGGCTTCCAACTGATGCTGAATGTTAGTGAGCCATTCATGAATTTTGGTTGGCCCTTCTTTGCCAGAAAATATACGAGGCTTGAGATGACGGAAATCGGTGATAGATCCCGTCGCTGTTCGCCTCGTTAGGGGATTTGCCTGCTCCAATGCGGACACCAGGCTGGTCCTCAAATACTCTGCCTCCTGGCGATGGGCCTCTGGCTGAATCTGCTGCTGGGCCTGCATCATGGCATACATCATCTGGAACATCTGTTGCCCGTCCATGACTTGTCCGGGCGGGAAAACTGGCATCTGGGGAGTGAACTGTGGTGGAGGTGGGATGTCATCTCTCCGGAACCTTGGATTAGGTTGACCGGTCTGATCGCTCTGCGATGCTTGTCTTCCATCCCCTGGGGTCACTCCGTCTGTATATGTAACCACAGCGTCGTGTGGTGTATCCAAAGGAATCTCGTCTTCGTGCCTAGGATCCATTACTCTGTAACCAAAAGATAAACTGTAAGAAGGCAAGGAATCAACACAGGATGCAGTTTAAGTAACAATTTCGAGTTCGGTATAGAGTTCAATAATGGTTTAAATAATGGATGAGATCCTACAATCTATTATATCCTTAGGGCAGGCTGGTTCGGTTCCTAAGTTGAAACCGAATAATTTAGTCGTAGACCTGCATGGGCCACCACAAAAACTATGTCACGCCCCAGTCCCAAAATACCGTAGGACCAGACGCGTGATAATGGCCAGCAGTACGCACCGATGGACAAACCCAATTTATTGGATCCACCAGGGCATACTTAAGCTGTAAAATAACAAGTCTACGACAATCATGGCACAACTAATCTCATCCACACAAGATATAAAATATGATCCACAGAGTAAATAAAGAAATATAAATCATCCATCAGTCTCAACAAAGTACTTCGGGGATCAACCCGATAAACATCTAGTACAGTGGTTCAGAAGACCAGAAATAAATGACGGAAATAAGTAAAAATACTGAGCATGAACATGGATGCTCAGGAGAAGTCCTCGGCTAACACCTCATCCTCGGATGGCGGTACAGCTCCTGCTCTGGTCCCATATATCTCGGGAAAGATCTCGTCCTCAAATCCTGGGGACATAATCCGGATCCAGGTCCTCAGGGGACATAGCAAGGTACAAGAAAGCTCATGCCAAAATAAATGCAGTGCAGAAAATAAATGGAATAAATAGGGCAAGTAAGTAACCATCTAAGTAAAAATGCAAGTGAGAGCAGCACGAGTACTCAGGCTGAGCCACTACAAGCTCTGTGTCGGGGAGCCGGTAGTGGTAATAACAAGTAATGTGCCTAACTCTGCTACGAGAGTCTACGGCCTCACAATAGTAGTATTATATATATATGAAATAGCTTGTAGCCTGTGTGTCTTTCCCCACCCAATGTAACCACGCACATCATGACCATAACGTCTCATATCCATGTCAAGCGGGATCATCACTAATGCAACAAGTCATATGTATCTAAGCATATAGTATCTCTGTCAAGTCCTGTATCCTATACAGAATCACCACGAATATCTCGGGAATACCCTGTCTCATAAACAGTGTTAAGTATCCTGGGTCGTATGGTACTTGATAAGACAAGTACGAGAATAACAAGTGTCATGAAAGTCCATCTCTAAATGAAAGTACCCAACACTGCGTACAGTGTTGGCACCCGACTGATAATCGGACGCTAAGTACGTCATACGGTCCTAGGTTGAGCATGCACAGGAACATAATAAAGCAAGAAAAAATATATATATAGACTGCAAAGTTTGGCAAGGTACACTTGCCTGATGTCCGAATACCAACAACTGTCCCTGTATCGGTGGATCCGGTAGGTACTACTCCAAAAGCTGTAATAAATATCACCAACAGTCTCAGAAGATGTCAAATAGCTAGAAATGCCTGTCCTTACGTCCAATTTGGACACAGGGGCAAAAAGATCATTTTCGGGCCAAAGCGGGGTCCACATGTGGGCCACTTTGCACCGAAAAGCGGGTCAGGGTCAAAGGTCTCCAAATTCGTCAAACTCTGTGTCTACAAGTCAGGAACGATGATACGAACCCAACGGAACTTCCAGAATTGGATTCCGATGAGCCGATCACAAAATCGCACGTCGAGTGGAGCTTGTGGGGCCCACGATACGCGATTTTGTCAACGTTCTCAGAATTGACCCAAACTTGGGTCACAGGACCAGCGTATTGCTACGAGTCCGATGGCGCAAGTTTCGTCTCGATCCGACGTGTGTACACAAAGTTACAGGAATTTCCAGAAGGGTCGGATACGGGGTGTTGTTCGCGGATACGCGTTGATTCCGGGGTGCACGCACTTCCGAATCGACTTCTGCGAAATCCGGCACGACCGTATCAACGTCACGCACGTTTTGGTAAAGACCGCGTGCGACCAAGTCATCCCGTTTGGTGGGGCGCACTCAGTTCCGGGGTGAAGCAGGGCATTATTTTTTCTGTTTTGGATCGTGGTGTGCGATCACCACAGGACGTGATGCACCGAGCGGGTTGCACCGGCACCGAGAGGGTTATACAGTCTACGTGTAGCAACTGACGGAATTGAAATCGGAGTTGCGATGAGGGAGAAAACGGTACCTGAACCGAGCTCCAAAATCTGAGTTTCCACGTGTCCGAGATTCACTTGTGTCCTGGTCGTGTCCTTGCGTCTACCGAGTGTCCGCGCTAGGGTCCCGACTCGGCAGCGGGGTCATCGAGGTCGGGCTAGGGCGGCGGCGCCGAGGGCTGACCGGTGTCGACGGGGACGGGAAAACGTCGAGGTCGGCCAGGGAGGAGAGAGGGGACCCGTGCTCGAGGGGCAGCGGTCGACGGACTGCTGACTCGCCAGAGGGGACGATCGTGGATGATCTACGAGGCGGTGGAGGTGAGTCGGGGCTGGGGGTGTGCGATGGCCGGGCGGCAACGTCGAGGTAGAGGAGATCGGGGGAAAAGGCAGCGTCGATCGACGGATCGTCGGCGGGATCCGAGCGGCGAGGGGTCTGGGTGATGGGGAGCGGCGGCGTCGTTCAGGGCACCGCGGATCAGCTACTGGGCGGAGCAGCTAGGTCGTCGACAGGGAAGCTCGAGGGCAGCGAAAACTTAGGGTTTAGGTTAGGGCTAGGCACGAACGCCGAGGAGGAGCTTTATAGGGCTGCTACAGGAATTTCCAGCGGAGAAATTCTAGGGTTCCCATGCGGGTTTGGGTCTGGGTCGGGTTTGGCTCGGATCCAACCCGACCCGACCCAATAAGCTGGGTTTGGTTTGGTCTAAACAGGGTTGGTTCAACTTGGTTCTGGTTCACTCTCCCAATAGTTTTAAGGCTTAAAATGCGCCTCCGGTGTCCAATAAATGCACCGAAAAATACCACATGTCCGGATTTCCATTTTACACCGCAAAATCTTAATTTCATAATATTTTAACACCATCTAGCAGCACTTAAAATTCTTTAACCCATAATTACCTTCGTTATAAATTCCAGAAAAATATCGAAAATACGGAAAAATTGTATTAAAAATTTCTCTAAAAATTTGGGTGTTTACAACTGGACTCGTAGTAACGTTTTGGTCCTGTGACCCAATTTTCACGTAATTCTGAGATAGTTGACCAAGTCGCCAATTGGCGGGCCCCACGGTTGACGTTTTGGACAAAATTATGTTCGGCCCAACGGAATCCACATTTGGACATATCGTTGGGTTCGTATTGACACCTAGAGTTTGTTTGACCTATAATTTGTCCCACCTAGAGACTGTTACCCTTCGCACGCTTTTTGGTGCAAAGTGGGCCACACGTGGACCCAACTTTTACCCGAAATTACCGTTTTGCCCCTGTGTCCAAATTGGACGGAAGGGAAGTGCTTTCTAGCTATTTTGCTTATTCTGGAAATATAGGTGATATTTATTTTAGCATCCGGGGACGTTCATTCTGAGGCCGCAGCTTCTACTCTTGGTGTTGACATCGGGAAATTATATTTTTGCAGCTTTCTTGCCAGGCAAGATAACTTGCCAAATTATTTACAGTACTCTGCATGCTTATTATATTTGTGTATATTCCTTTTATTTATGTATATTCATTGCATGTATAGTTTCTTTCAGTCATTACTATATATTAGATATGTTGACACACACCTGATACTTAGTATCATGAGAGGACAATCAGTAGACGTATGGGCTGTAACCACTCTGGTAGACCATAGTAAATAGCACGCACTATGGTGGTCGTATCCGGTGGTCGCTACCCCCGAGGTATGTTGATTGATGGAGTCACGAGGGTCGCTACACCTGAGGTATGTCGGCTTATGATGTCCACTGATGTGTGTGTGAGTGTGAGATTTAGATCGAGTAGCCTACCCTTGCCCATACGTCAAAAAATTGTCCTCATTTGCATTCATATAGATTGTCTTGTACAGTGTACTTATTTATTTTCAAATATTATGCATGTTCACTGTATTCAAATTGGCTTGCTTCTATGTATCTTGTTACGTCCCTCTGAGGACCTAGTCCCTTTCTAGGTGTATCTGTTCTTGAGTATTTGCAGGAGCGCAGATTTGGATGGTTACATATGTTTCGAGGATGTCTTCTCTTCGAGCCCCGTGGTTGTTAGCTGGTATTCTTATATTATGTTTATTGTGTTGTACTTTTCCATTCGAGTTGGTAGTAGATTTGTTTCCATCCAACAATCATCTTTAGATACTTCTTATATTGAGATCTAGTTTCATAGATACTGGTTATTTATTTATATTTGATTTTTGTGGATGAGATTTAGATTGTACCCTGTGACTTGTGATACATTTTATATCACTTGTGGATTGATATTCATATTACAGCGTACGTGTGGATTTTGGTTTCCATATATTGGAGTTGCCATATCCATAAGGCTGGCATGCTTACGTGTCCTAGTCCTACATACTTTTGGGACTGGGGCATGACATATTTTTGTGGTGGCCCATGCAGGTCGAAAGCATATTGTCTCGGTTATATTATCGTACAGAACAAGCCTGTACCTAGGAATATAGTATAGGATCTCATCCATAATTGACTATGATTCGCTCTCCTTCCAATCCATTCTATTTGAATAATTATATCCTGCTTGATTCCTGTACTTCCATGATAATTCCTTGAGTATAACCCCCTCCTAAAATATAAAATTCCCTGTTACTAGATGATAAGTAGGGTAACCTTCATATTAAGAGTACAACTAGAGTGTTGACACACCATTAAGCTTAGAATATCTAGTGAACCCTAGAATTCCTTACCTATAGATTGATCAACCATTACCCCTGACATAGTTATGAAGGACTTGAGAGTAGTATATACTACTAGAGTTAGTTAGAAATTTGATCATAGTATTTTACCCTAGTAGTGAGGAACCAATAGAAATCCAAGATTGAAAATTAGGACTGAACCTAACCTTCATAGTTAGATAGTATTGGAGAACTATATACTTAGATCATTGTCTTATTATTAGTAGATAGCACCTAGGAGGCCAAAGGGAATGAATATAACATTTTCCTTGAACAAACCTTAAACACAAAGATTAGCATAGCATCTTCCCTTAGGAAACCACGACATTATCCAGAGTCTTTCCATTTTAGTTTTATGACTTGTTCCTCTGAACCCTTAGCGCTCACTAGTTGCACGACGACTAAATTTTGTTCTTCTACCCTTCATCTTTCAACTCGTGCCATCTGACACTTTTGATTGTAGGCCAGGTAATTTATTCTGTGTTAAGGACATATAGTTGCTGGGATTATAGTTGTAAATGTTAAAATTTAAAATTGTATGCTTAGTAGTTAGAACTTGATAGTTTAAGCTATTCTTGTAGATTGAGACCTGGTGCTTATCCCTTAGTTTTAAATTGCGTAATATGTACCCCCACCTCGATACGAGTTATATTCCCTTTCCCTTGAGGCCATTAACTGTTCCATTCTTACTATTGACAATTACACTAAGACTTAGGACGACCATGACCTATGTAATGAAAGAGGATACCTAATAAGTACCAAGACCCCTTCTCGTAGACCTTAACAGGAGTTTCTATGGTATCCTTAAGACAATTACAGTACTAGTTTATAGTTATAAGTTGGGTAGTATACCTCACAACCTAGTATCACATAGTCTTTTGCCCTATTATTGAAGTGTAGCTGAATGACATTAACTGTGTGCTAGCATAAGAAGATAATATTTTATCAGACCGTAGAGCTTAGAAGCCCATACCCCTATTTGGTTGTCACGACCCGCACCCGGGGTAAGGGTACTAGTCGGAAACAACGCCCAGCCTACGCCGCAGAATCGACGGTAGAACGCTGTCTAGAAAGTCTATCTAATATAATGAACCACCAAAAGATAGTGTACTCAATCACAGAACTAAGATAGAATGAACACGGATCAGATAAGAATAGAATAGTCACAATACAACTCATGAGTCTAAAATAATACATCAATGAGTCTGAAGAAAAATACAGAAATATGCTGGAGACAAATCCAGTACAAAGAATACTACAAAACTATAAAGCTACAACTCCAGGGTCAACTGTCTCAGTTGGGATAAGTCCCTCTTGAGCCAGGGTCTCAGAATCTAAACCCACAACATCCTGGGGTCCATAATAGGTAGGGTACTCCTCAGTGTCATCTGGAAAAATATATCCAGTCAGGAAAGGAGCAGAGTACAACCCTAACAGCAGTTCTCAAATAATGATAAGAACTATGTAACAGTAAATAGTTGTGGATAAACAAGATGCATAAATAGATACAAGAATGTATAGACAATAAGGAAATACTGGAAAGAAATACAATAATGAACAATATGCTGATGGAACAAGAATACTAATGACTAAGTGTGTGAGTACTAGCTTTAACATGTGATCGGCTTGGGAACTTGCACAAGAGTATGATGGCCTGGCTGATTATACGTGCGGTGTATGATCAACACTCACAAGGAACAAGACATGCACAAGGAGGGTATGATCACATATCTACACTAAAATACTCCCCACCCCGACTGGTATAATAGATCCAACCACGGTACGTTATGGCACTAGATTCCCCAAGAAGATAGCTAGTCTCCCCGAGAATCGGTGTCTGTACATGTACAAGATAACCAATGAAACAATACTTGCACCATATACACCATATACCAAGGAATAACATCTCATGATGAGATCCGGATATACCAATCCGTGTAACCATAGTGTCAAGAGAACATGTATATCTACACTAGATACAACGAACATAGAGGATATCATAAATGAGAAACTATCAGAGAATGTACTCGCCTGAAGTCCAAATGAACAGTCTCACAAATGTCTGACTCGGTGCCTCGAAGACCTAGACATGGAATACCACATTAATACAAGGTCCCGGAAAGAGAACAATTCAAACTAGGCAACTTCTAGGTCAATAAGTCAATTCTAAGGTAAAAGTCAACTATGGTCAACTCTAAAGTCCACTAAAGTCAAACATGGTCAAACCCAAAGTCAACCTCACAAGACATCTATAAAATAATATAGAGATAAACTACAATAATTTAGGAATCAAATTAGATTCAAAAAGAACTCACACAAAGTATACTAATAATACAATTAATATATACCCTAAAATAATATATATACAACCCAACATTTATATAAATAACATGATATATTATTACAATTATTATTCCTCATAAAACACATATATATATACATATATATATATATACAATTATAATATATAATATATACATTAAATCTGTCAAAGCGTCATTGAAAAACAGTGAATAAAATAGGATTAAATCAAAACAGTTTAAATAGTGACAGTCGGGACTGTCACCGAAGGACTGTCACCGAAACCCAAATAATAAACTGCCACTGCTTTGGTTTTCGCTGACAGTTAAACTGTCGCGGAAAAGCATCGCAGAAAAGCTGCTGTTTCCCGCTGCTGCAATTAATGACAGGTTTGTCATTAATTGCCCGAAGGCTACAGCGGCTGCTATTAGTCGGCTAATTAATGACAGTTTTTACTGTCATTAATTCACTGTCACTAAAACAAGTTATATATATATAATTATATATATAAAAACAGAATATATAAAACAATATATATATATATATATATATATATAAACAGAATATATAAAACAGTATATATATATATATATATATATATATATATATATATATATATATATATATATATATATATATATATATATATATATATATATATATATATATATATATAAACTATTAATACAAAAATGTACATATATATATTAATATACACATAAACTTATACCTTCAAATATTTAATAAAGAACATATAATTTACATGGCTAGAAGCACACCTAAAATATTTACATTAATATCCAAATAATTACATAATAATTATAAATAATATAATTACACAATTAAACATACAAATATATTTTATAAAACATTTTATGTATAAATTATATTATTTAACAAGTAGTAACATATATATTTGCATGCAAGAAAGCTACATATTATATTGTACATTATATTAGCACACCCAAAATATAGATCTATGCTACAATAATTACTATAATAAATACACAAAATAAATATTTAATATCCATATATATATACTAATTATAAATGAAGAATTGAACCACAATTAATTAGATCTATACAAAAATACACACAATTGGAGAGTATCTCACCGTATCCCACTAGATCTAGGATACGCATGCGACACGAGTCCAACACACAACTAAATGCACCCCGAAGGACACAAACAGATCACAATAATATTTATGAACAAATCAAAGCGTCAAAAGTAGATCTATGTGTCCGTGTCAAAATACGACATGTTCAAAGCCCCGTGTCGGAGGAAAACCCCCAAATGACACGTATCACCAAATAGTTGGGATACGAACCACAAGTATCCCAATATGGACACGACACTAGCCTCAAACACAAAACTCATGTCCAATTGATCTATAGGATCAATTGACACACACAAAAAAATATAAATTCGGAATTCCAACAAAATTGACACAAAAAGCACCATAACTTTCTCCATGGGTCTCCTATGAACACAAAACAAAGTCCTATGGGTAGTATATACATATAGGTTGATTTTACATGATTAAATCTTAGATTTAGAAGCTATTTAAATGGGAAAATCTGAATTATACCTATTGGGAGATGGATTCCCAATGAAACCTCCAATTGAGATGAACTTGCTTCCAAATTGTAGATCCTTGCTCCTCTTCTTCTAGATCCTTGCTTTCTCCTTCTTTAATGGTGAATTGGGAAGAATTTGGAATAAATTTGGTAGGGAATTGGATTGGGAATGGAGGAAATTTGGTAGTGGGAGAATTCTAGATCTAGATTTGGAATGAGATGAGAGGAGAGAGAAATTTCCCTCCCTCTTTAATAGGCCGGCCATAGCCCCTCCCCCAAGCAATTGTAAAATGTCCAATGTACCCCTTGGGGCCTCTCATGAAGAAATAATTAAGGAAGGAAGCTTCTAGTCTAATCATTTAATTAATTTAATCCATCTTCTTAACCATGGGCTTTCTAAATGGGCCAAGTCTAACTAATTAATTTATGTTGGTCCATGGGTCCAAACTAAACTAGTTGGGTCTTCTAAAATAAGTCCAAAATAATTAAATAATATCTAACAACAATTAAATAATACAACAAAAATTATTTACCATGCACAATATTTATTTAAAATAGGAAATTACTAAAATACCCTTTTTCCTAAAATGTGGTAGTGACATTGGTAGACTATCGACTTAGACAAGGATTTAGTATGACCACTGTAGAGATTGTAAGAGTCTTATTTTCTTTGAGAACTGGGATTATTTTGTAACTTCTCACATCGTAATCTAGCGTACTTATATTTTCTGTACTACCTTGATTTATGCTGCTATTATAGCCTAGTTTTTGCAAGCTTATTCTTTTATCGAGCTTGCTCATGGCATATGTATTATTGGGTGCACACAATGATACAATTGCCTAATCAGAATCGGTGTATTAAGGTCTAGCTAACCTTAGTGCGCTTGGTTCGCTCTTCGCATGACTACTTTACGTGAATTGAGATATATGGTAGTAGACGAATATACTTGCCCCTAGACATGTCTGACACATCGTATCGGTTACATAACTATACTGATACGAGCATGTAAATAGGAAATTACCAAAAAAATAGGATTTCAATCCACAACGGTCCTGACAACTCTCTTTTCGAATTTTTTAATCTCTTTGAACCTCGTACTTGTATTCTGTCACCTTCACCTTGAATTCTTTATTATTGCTCTCCGTCTTTCCCTATTTCGGAAAGACGAAATATCGTGCTGGTATAAGTTGACACTGATAGTACTATATATACCCCATAAGGCTAATCATATAACCTAGTGACTCTCTTTTATAATTAATTAAGGGCATATCATAGATGATATGTTTGGTATTAAAACTTTGAGGATTGAATAACATGATTAAATAATTTGAGGAATAGTTTTCCTAGATGTATAGCCTTAGGTGATAGATGGATAAATTTTAAGTTCGGTAGATTGTGAACCCTCACCCAAAATTAGACCTACTTGGCTGAGATAGTGAGACTCAGGTTAGATTGAGTCCAGTTAGAGATAGAACACGATATTTTTATTTTATTCTTGCAATAATTATGTCTCTTAGCGCACCTTATCGTGCTCTAATAATTGGAGCACTACACTAGCCACTGTCTTCCTACAAATTCCACACCCTTATCCTAGACGTGTTCATCATCTAATTCTCATCTTTAAGCAGTTTTCCAATTGTTGGGCGCTTTTATGCAAAAGAGCATTTAGGTGTCCACACCATTGGACATGACACATGAAGAAACCTATTTTTCGCTCATATGGATTTTCTCACGGTTTTTCGGGATGTGCAACGCGCAACATCGCCCACCCCTTTAAACCTGGCCTTGTATTTTAAACAATGCAAATCTTATACCATCCTTGACTTTCTACCGTGGCTTAATTTTAATTTCGAGGACAAATTTTTTATAAGTTTGGTAGAATGTAAAACCCCTATTCCTATAAATCGTATATACCCTTTTACTTATTAATTATTAATTTAATAGTAGTAATTAGTGGCTAATTAGGAGAAATAAATTTTTATTAATTTTTATTTTAGGTATTCATGCATTTAGGAGATTTATGGGACCAGGAATTTTTTTCGAATTTATTTCATGTAGGAGACCCCTTGAGAAGTTGCTAGCTTCTAGATTTTTTCTATGAGTATATACATATATATAAATATATATATATATATATATATATATATATATATATATATATATATATATACATGTATATTTTAAAGAGAAGTATAAAAGAGAAAAGAAAAGAAAGGAAAAGAAAAACTATTAAATAACTTATTAACTATTATTAATAACTACCATTACTATCCTATCCACACAACAGCCACTACCCATTCTATGCTACACCCGCCCCTTTTGCTAAAGATGCAGCAAAGCAAACTCCTTTTTTTTTGCAAATGTGAGCCGCCCCTTAGCAAAAACAATTTAGCAAACCAAAAGCAAACCCCCCCGAGCAACAGACTCCCCCCCGGCGGCTATTAACCGAACACCCTCTCTCCCCTCTTATATATATATATATATATATATATATATATATATATATATATATATTCTATTTTAATAAAATCCTAAACCTAAATTATCCAGACCCTTCTTCTTCCCATATAGACCTAGAGAGCGCCACCACCGCAGCCGGAGAATCCCGCCAGGCCGTCCAAACCAATCCCGACGACCGCGACCCCGCGCATTGCAGATTTTTGCAGCGAGGTACCTGTGTTCCGGAGTTATTTTCCGTCACCTTGCTCAACCAAACGCCATCCCATCTTCACCGGTATGCTCATCCCTTAACCCTCTTCCATATCTGTATGATAGTAGACCTCGAACAATGCAAAACCAAAGGCAAAATCAGCGCCAAAGTTGGCGAAAATAGACTAAATTCTGGGATCGCAGAAAACTGCGGTGACCACCCATGCTTCCGAGTTCGTATCTCCCACCACAGAGATCCGAATTCGATGATTCCTTTCGGTATGTGTAGACCACATGACTTAGTTTAATTTCTGTTAAATAACCCTAGATTATTAAATGATGTAGACAGAATTAAATTCGTTAGAAAATCCCGTGAACCCATTTTTTCTATATTTCCAAAAGTTGTGAAACGGAGCGCGCTCCGCCAAACGGGACCGCCCCGCCGTGTACCAAGTGTACCGAACGGTGCGTGCAGCGTATCCGGACACGTAAAAATTCACAAAAACTGATTCGGACGCGTGTGCGCGCCGAAATCAGCCCGTATCCGCGGATAAACCCTGTGTCGTAATATTTGTGAAAGTCACGCATTTTGTGCACGCTCGTCAGATTGCGACAAAACTTGATCCATTGGACTCGTGGTAACGTGCTGGTTCTGTGACCCAATTTTCACGCAATTCTGAGACAGTTGACCAAGTCGCCAATTGGCGGGCCCTACGGTTGACTTTTTGGACGAAATTGTGTTCGGTCCATCGAAATTCACATTTGGACATACCGTTGGGTTCATATTGACATCTAGAGTTTGTTTGACCTATAATTTGTCCCACTTAGAGACTGTTACCCTTGTCACACTTTTCGGTGCAAAGTGGGCCACACGTGGACCCACTTTTACCCAAAATTACCGTTTTGCCCCTGTGTCCAAATTGGACGAAAGGTAAGTGCTTTCTAGCTATTTTGCTTATTCTGGGAACGTTGGTGATATTTATTTCAGCATCCGGGGACGTTCATTCTGAGGTTGCAGCTTCTACTCTTGGTGTTGACAACGGGATATTACATTTTTGCAGCTTTCTTGCCAGACAAGATATCTTGCCAAATTATTTACAGTACTCTGCATGCTTATTATATTTCTGTATATTCCTTTTATTTCTGTATATTCATTGCATGTGTAGTTTCTTTCAGTCATTACTATATATTAGATATGTTGACACACACCTGACACTTAGTATCATGAGAGGACAATCAGTAGGCGTATGGGCTTTAACCACTCTGGTAAACCGTAGTAAATAGCACGCACTATGGTGGTCATGTCCGATGGTCGCTACCCCCGAGGTATATCGATTGATGGAGTCACGAGGGTCGTTACCCCCGAGGTATGTCGGTTGATGATATCCACTGACGTGTGTGTGAGTGTGAGATTTAGATCGAGTAGCCTACCCTTGTCCATACGTCAAAAAGTTATCCTCATTTGCATTCATATAGATTGTCTTGTACAACGTACTTATTTATTTTCAAACATTATGCATGTTCACTGTATTCAAATTGGCTTGCTTCTATGTATCTTGTTACGTCCCTCTGAGAACCTGGTCCCTTTCCAGGTGTATCTGTTTTTGAGTATTTGCAGGAGCGCAGATTCGGATGGTTACATATGTTTCAAGGATTTTTTCTCTTCGAGCCCCATGGTTGTTAGCTGATATTCTTATATTGTATTTATTGTGTTGTACTTTGCCATTCGAATTGGTAGTGGATTTGTTTCCATCCAACTATCATCTTTAGATACTTCTTATATTGAGATCTAGTTTCATAGATACTGATTATTTATTTATATTTGATTTTTGTGGATGAGATTTAGATTGTACCCTGTGACTTGTGATACATTTTATACCACTTGTGGATTGATATTCATATTACAGCGTACGTGTAGATTTTGGTGTCCATATATTGGAGTTGCCATATCCATATGGCTGGCATGCTTACGTGTCCTAGTCCTACGTACTTTTGGGACTGGGGCGTGACAACTCCTGACCTCTGCTACTGAACTCGGAGCACTCCATGCCTCAACTGCCATGATCTTCCTCGGATCCACCAAGATCCCCTCTCCTGTCACCACATGACCAAGGAATTCAACCTTGTCAAGGAAGAACTCGCACTTCGAAAGCTTTCCATAAAGCTTCTCCTTTCTGAGAGTCTCCTGCACTATCCTCAGATGCTCCTCATGCTCCTCTGGGATCTTCGAATACACCAAGATGTCATCTATAAATACCACCACAAACCTGTCCAGATATTGATGGAATACTTTGTTCATCAGATTCATGAATACTGTTGGGCATTAGTCAACCCAAACGGCATCACCATGAACTCATACTGTCCATACCTAGTCCAAAAATCTGTCTTCGGAATATCCTCCCTCCTGACCTTCACCTGGTGGTAGCCTGTCCTCAGATCAATCCTGGAAAATACCCTTGCTCCGCTCAATTGGTCAAAGATATCATTAATACGCGGCAGCGGATACTTGTTATTGATTGTGAGGTTGTTCAGAGCCCTGTAGTCGATACACATCCGTATCGACCCATCCTTCTTCGGCACAAAAAGTACCGGAGCACCCCACGGAGAAGAACTAGATCTGATAAATCCCTTGTCCTGAAGCTCATCCACATGCTTCTTCAACTCTACCAGTTCACTGTTGCTGACTCTATAGACGTGATGGAATATCGGCTCCGTGCCTGGCACCAAGTCTATAGAGAACTCCACATCTCTGTCCGGAGGTAATCCTGGCAACTCCTCCGAAAAGATATCCATAAACTCTGCTATCAATGGATGTGGCAACTCTGCTCTACCACCAGGGCTCTGCAGAAGACTCCCTCGCTCTGCTTTGCTGCTCCTCTGACAAACTCAAACTCTGGCTCTCCCGACAGACTAAACAACACTCTGCCTCCACGATAATCTATACTAGCACGGTGCATACTCAACCAATCCATCCCATGTATAAAGTGGCATTACGAGTAGGCACACACTCAACTCCCGACCTCCCAAGGTAACTCTCCGGTCTCTGCAGACATCACTGACTAGGATGATGCCACCCCCGGTCGTGATCTTGCAGAGTCTAGCTAAAGGTTCAGCAACAAGATGGTGTCTAACAGCAAAAGATACAGACACAAAGCTATAGGAAGCACCAGAATCCAATAAAGCAAGTGCTAGAATGGAATCAAGAAGAACAGAACCTGAGATCACATCACCAACGGGCTCGGCATCCTCTATGGTCAGGGTAAAAGCTCGCCCCTGCTGTCCTCCTCGGTGCTGCTGCTGGTGCTGGGCAAACCTCTGCTGTTGAGTCTGCAAAGGCTGTCCTCTCTGCTGTATTGCAGGTGCTCTGGCTGGTCCCCTTTGAGCGGCTCCTCCGCCCTGAGCTGTACAAGCGAGTGCTGAAGGGCAATCCCTGAACTGGTGATCTGCCGCACCATATAACAAGCATCCGCCCAGCCTCTTCATGTAAATATCCCATCCGTGCCCCGGCTTCCTACAGAAAGGGCAAGTGATGGGCTGCCTCAGACCCTGCTGCTGTCCCTGCCTCTGCTACTGGGGTGCCTACTGGAAAGGCGCATGACCCTGACCCTGGTGCTGTCTCGTCTGCTGGAACGGCCTCGTTTGCTGGAAATGGGGCCTCTTGGCTGGGCCCGTACTGTTGCTTGCTCCAAAAGTATCTCTATTCCTCTTGGACTTCAGCTCCAAGTCGTCCTCAGCCCTCTGAGCATCACTCACAATCTACTCAAAGGTCGCCTCGCGGTCACTCCTAGTCAAGGACTTGACCGCCATGACCAAACCCTTACGGAACTTTTGCGCCTTCGCTGCCTCGCTCAAGCCCTTTACAAATCTGCCCAGACGGCAGAACTCTGCTGCATACTCGTCTATCAGCATGCTCTCCTGGATGAGTGTCTCAAACTGGCTCCCAAGGCACTAAGAGCCACATCCGAAAAGAACTCCTTGAAAAGCTTCTTAAAAAGCTTCTTGAAAGCCTCCCAAGTAAGTCCATGTACCTTTATCCTCGTGTCAGTACGGTACCAAGTAAGGGCAAGATCGAACATCTGGCTGCTCGCTGCCTCTATCTTCATGCTGTCTGGGATCAGTGCCAGCCTGAATATCCCTTCGATATGCTCGATCCAGTCATCCTCGTACAAGATCCCCTCTGTACCCTAAAACTCCTTGGGTCACATCCTCTGGAAGTCAATAATGTTGCCCGGCCTAGGATGTTGTGCCTTCTCTGCCTGTGGCTGGATCTGAGCCACTCTGTCTACTGCCATCATGGCCACCTGGTGGGCATTTGCAATGCCCAACCTCATCACGTCTACTTGTCGGTGCTGTGCGTCCATCTTCTCCCTGAAGAACGTAAATAACTGGGCAGCGTCTACCGGTGCAGGAGGTGGTGGAGGAGGTACCACCGGGGTAGCTCTCGGATCGACAGGTGGATGACAATCTCCGAGAGAGGCAGATGCTCCCTCAACCGCAGGAGTGGTGAGTGGAGCGGTAGTAGCTGCCTGAAGTCGAGCAGGACGAGAGATAGTAGACCTCTCGGTGGCAGCTGCTGGAACGGTGCAGTGAGACCGTATCTTCGGAGGCATCCTAAACACAGATCAAAAGAAGTCAATACGGTGCAAGATATGATATCATCAAGGAAGGACAATAATATTTCAAAAGAAAACAATTTTAGAAAAATTAAAGATAGCAAAAGATCAGGAAGGGTCCTAGTTGTGATTGAGCACACTCTCTCTAAGCCAATATCCTATATCCTATCGCAGGTAGACCTAGAAACATGACCTGCATGGGCCACCACCAAAAACGTGTCACGACCCGCAACCAGAAAATCGGGCATGAGTCATGGGTACGTCCAGCCTATGCCGCAAAATTGGCGGTAGAACGCTGTCTAGGTCACAACTATCTATATCTCACATTAATCTGTCAAGTTAACCTCTCCAAAAGAAGGACAATATTACAATATATATATAAACTCAATCACAATAACTAGGGAAAGAGTAAAAGACCGATAAGATATCAACAAAAAATAAAGAACCAAAGAGAGCAAGTACAATATCCAAAATATACAGTCCAAGTCTAAGGGTCTACAACATCTCACAATAGTAGCAAAATAAATAATACAATCATCAAAAATCAACCGGGAACAAACCCAGTAAAATGCACCTAGCTATACTAGGGCGCTAGCGGCGTCTCCTCAGCTGGGACGGGCTCCTCCTCTATCTCAGGGTGGCAACAATCGTCGACGCCTGGCCCGTAGTAAGTCGGGCAAAATTTCTCAGGATCCTCTGAAAAATATATCCAGTCAGGATTGGAGCAAAGTACATAACTTTGAAAGCAACTCCAAATACATGGTAAGGTGTATATGACTAGCAATAGAAAAAAATACAAGATGCACAGGAAAGTAAATACATGGTAGAACTGATAAAGTAACTGTAATATAAAACTGGGGAACAATACAAGTAGTAGAGAAGTAACTACATGTGAGAAAATAGGAATACTAGCTAAGTGCCTTGAGCACAAGTTTGTTATGTGATCGGCTTGGGTTGCACATAATTTATTCTACGATAACTCCATTATGCGTGAGTTGCATAACCGACATACACATGAATATTGTTTGGATTTGATCACATAACCAACTTCTACTCCCCCCTACTAATACTCTTGGATCCAACCACGACATGCTACGTACATGATAAATAACTTGCGTACATGAAAGCGAGAGCACACGAAGCACATGAAGCACATGAGAATCAATACCCAAAGCACATGATGAAATACACGTAATAGAGTACCGGTGAACACGGTAAGGGAGATAACATCTCATGATGGGATATAACTAGTAACAGCTCATGAAACAATATGTCAGAATCAAGTATTAACAATTCTAGAACAGGTGATATATACGCTATCATAAAATAGAAACAATCAGAGGTAGGTACTCGCTTGACGTCCTGAGCAACTGGTGAGGATCGAGATCCGGACTGGCATCACAAAGACCTATTATGAAAAGCAAGGTTAAACGGAATTCTAAAGAGTTAAACAGATATAAAATAACTAAAAACAAGCTTCTAGGGTTGTTCTAAGTCAAACGGATCAAACCGGTAAAATCTGGGTCAAAAGTCAACCCAGGATCTACAAAGTCAACTCTAGGCCAAAACTAGATTAAAGGTTGACTTTGGCGGTCAACCGGGGCAATTACGGTCAACTCTAGGTCAAACTAGGGTGCCCCTAAAATTCTAGGTCAAAACTAGCTCATTAGGCTAGTAAACCCTCAAACTCGCCTCTTTGAGATACCGAGATACCCTCGGTATCCGATATATCAACCTACGCTATACACCCCACCTATACCCTCTAATATATACCCTAACACACACACACACACACACACACACACACACACACACACACACATATATATATATATATATATATATATATATATATATATATAACCAACTCTAATCCCATTCCTAGGCAAAAGCCCAATACCTCGCCCCGATACCCATTACCTCAATACCTTGATAAGATACCTTACCTTACCCTTCTCATCTCACTAACTATACATCTAACTATACCTATATATATATATATCTCTAACTATCTATCTATGTAAATCTATATATATATCTATACACATATATTTTATATATCTAATCTCTCTCTCTCTCTCTCATCTCTAGTAGCTAAAGGGGGGTATTATTGTTGTTGTTGCTGTTGGTGCTAACTACTGCTGCTGCTGCTACTACCTGCTGCTGCTGCTGTTACTACTACTACCTGCTGTTGCTTCTACTTGTTGCTGCTGCTGCTACAACCTGCTGCTGCTGCTACTACCTGCTGCTGCTGTTGCTACTACCTGCGGCTGCTGCTACTACCTGCTGCTGCTGCTGCTCCCTCAGTCTCAGTCTCACTCCCTATCACGATCCCTCTCTTAGTCCCTCTTCCTTTCCACCAATCTCACTCACTCACTCTCCTTATCTCACTCACTCAAATACACACCTATCCTCAACACTCACACACACTACACACAAATACACACACAACCACACTTATACACACTCAAACACATTCACCCCCAAACACACCAATACACACATACTCACCCATATACATATAAATACAGATATATATACAAATATAAACTCGAAAACCCAAATACACACTCCCCAAGGCTAAACCAGCCGCACATAAGCTCGAAACCTAAAAATCAAGTCAAAATGGCCATATGGTCATTTCGACGAACACTTGGAGTGCGGCTTGCGATACCTCGCGAAACGTACGCCAAACCTAATCGGAATCGACCCAAAATTTATTCACGTATTCTAAACAACGTCTAGAACCTCACAAAAATGCTAACTCTCTGATTCTAGGTCTGTGGCAAAATTACACATGCACGTGGAACCCACGGAGAAGAAAAACCCCTAAATCGCCCGAAACGCCCAAAACTCCGTGATACGATCTCGCGCGTCTGAACGGGGACACGAACCTACCCTCAAGACATCCAAGCACGTCTACCTAGGTCCGTCTAACCTAGGACAACCCCCAAAATGGGCCAATCTCGGATTTCACCTGAAATTGACACAAAATCCTAAGTCAAAGTCTCCAAACCTATCCAAACAAGTTCTAACTTCCTCCCATGGGTAGCCCTAAGGTCTAGAAATATTATAAACTACTAATTACACTATATTAAAGTAATCACTAAGAGAAAAGTTAGGGTTTATCTCTTGAAAGTTAAAATCCCAAGGCCAAAGTCTCCAAAAATCCTAGAATTCACCACACCAAGCCTCCAAGCCTCCAAACCAAGCTTCTACACCAAATCTAGGCTCTACACACCTAGGTTAGAAAGAATGGAAGATTAGGGTTTGCATTAATGAGAGAAGTAAATGAAGGAAGAGAGGGAAGGTAAAAATACTTACTTGGAATTGGAGAGAAGTAAATAAAAGAAGTAAAGAAAGAGGATGGATGGAGGAAAATGAAGCAGAAGGAAATGAAAAGGAAGGGGGGGGGGCATATAGGAGAAATAGGATTAGGGTTAGAAGCCTAACACAAAGACCACAATACCCTCAACTTAAGCCTTCCAAACTAGGATTTTAGGTTTAGGGTTTCGTAAACCAATCTAACTAATCCAAAATAACCCAGCTAGATAATTAAAGATAAAATAACTATTCTACACCAAGGGTTGAGTCTGACAAGGGTCTGACAAGGTCCAATAGGGTCTGACACGGGTCCAAACTAGCCTAAACCCTAAAACAACCAATAAAAATAATTACATCCAACTAATTAAATACAAATACAAAAAATTATGATCAATACACAATTTACCAAATTAAAATAAAAAAATCTTATTTTTAGAATTTGGTAGTTACAAAAGATCTCTGAAGAATATGTTTACCTCTGTCAATGGATCCCAAACGACCTGCGATAAGAATTCCCAAAATACAATCAAAATTAACCTCTCCATGAATACGTGACAATCATGGCTCTTCATACACGTACCCCGGCCGATTTTGTTCTCCTTGAGGTCGACGCATCTTCTCAAGTTCGCACCTACCCGTCTAAAAATTTTAGACCATGAATCCACCTACAAAGTCTCCCTTTATCCTCCTTCTCCAGTGAGAAAACTGACTTAGGCTGCTTTAAATTTCCATTCCCCTCCTCTATCAAATACAACGCAGGACGTCTACATATTTCTTCTAAGTCCAACCTGGCCTTCGGATTGTCTTTCGTCTTCCCCTTTACCTCCATTATAGTATTAATTATGTTATCAAACACATTCTTCTTATTATGCATGACATCAAGGTTATGTCTGATCAGATTGGTGCTCCAATATGGCAGATCCCAGAATATACTCCTCTTCGTCCAGTTATGGGTGCGACCAAATCCGTCACACTTGTACCCTTTAGCAGGCTCTTCGATAGCAATTGGTAAATCTTTTACCTCTTTCCATATCGTGTATCCGGGCCACCTTGGTGGTGGATTGGCCTTCTCCACAACGCCCGTACAAAAAGCATTCATGTTCCTCCGGTACGGATGATCCTTCGGCAGAAATTGTCGATGACAATCGAAGAAGCATGGTTTGTCTCCGTGTTTCTAATGGAAAGCCTTAGTGCGGTCCATGCAATACGAACATGAGAGACGACCATGAGTGCTCCATCCTGATAACATTTTATAGGCCGAAAAGTCATTGATGGTACACATAAGTGCTGCCCTCATCTGAAAATTCTGCTTTCTGGAAACATCATACGTGTTGGCACCAACTTCCCACAGCTGACTCAACTCATCTATCAAAGGATATAAATATACATCGATGTTCCTCTTTGGATTATTTGGACCCGAGATAATAACGGTTAGGAACATATACGGAGTCTTCATGCATATCCAAGGCGGTAGATTGTACGGAGTGACGATCATAGGCCAACACGAATACTGGGAGCCCGAAAGTCTGAATGGGGTAAAACCGTCAGAGGAGAGCCCCAATCTGACATTATGCAGATCCAAAGCAAAATCTGGATACTCTCGATCAAAGTGCTTCCATGCTTCTCCATCAGATGGATGATCCAATAATCCGTCGATCTGTTTCCGCCTGTGCCAACTCATGTATTCTGCAGTCTCCTTCACCATAAACAACCTCTACAACCGCGGCGTCAAAGGCAAGTAGTGCATCGAATCAGTAGGATTCTTTGCACCGACAAACTTTTCTCTTCCAGTGGCCTTGTAGCAATCAGTACCACAAAATTTGCACGAATCTTCATTCTTATCATCTTTGTAGTACAATATGCACCCGTTCCGACATGCACCAATTTTCTCGTATCCCATCCAGAGTGATCTCACCATCCTCTTAGATCGGTAGAAGTCTTTAGGCAACTTTGCACCCTCTGGTAAGATCTCTATAATCAAATCCATCAGTCGATTATAACATTCTTGCGACATATTAAAATCGGACTTGATGCTCAATAATCTTGTAACCACCTCCAACTGTGAATGATCTTCACAACCAGGATATAATGGAGTCCTTGCATTCTCCAGCAACTCCATGAACTTCGCAGCATCGATATTCGGTGCCTCATCAGCTGTATCATGATTGTCCGGATCGAAACTAGAGCCCGCTGCATCAAAAACCATGTTCACCCACCCGTCATCGTAAGCAGCATGGTCGTGAACATCCATATACGTCTCTACATAAGACTCCGACTCCGATGCTAAAGACACAAGTTCTCCGTGTGCAGTCCGCTGATAGTAATTTGGCGTGAAACCCTTTGAGTACAAATGATATGACACTTTTACTTCTGGTTGATATTTCAAATTTTGATATCTCACACACGTACACTTAATTTTGGTACCGTCCATGTACTGAGGGAACGCCTTGGCGAACTGCTGGAACTGCTGTACACTCTCAATGAATTTATTTCGTACACTGCACATGTCATCAGGATGACGATTGTACATCCACGAACGATAACACAGATAGTAATTCATATCCATTTCTAGATACTTCTGCAAAAATGAATAGATATCGTTCAAGTATATACTCATCATTAAATACAGTACATACACTGATACTCCTAGTCCTAGCATATATACTCATCGTTAAATACAGTATGATTCTCTGAAGGAAAGTAAGAACTGCTCTAACTTGATACACAATGCCCTTGAATATTTTATCAACCTCATCCCTTTACATCTGGTGTTTGTACTGACAATACATGCTATTTGAAGCCCTATACACCAAGTCAGAGAAGGCTCCTTAAGTCAAGAAACTGCCACCATAGATGCATATGTTGTGGAGCTGGGTTTCGATAAGGTAGAGAATCCCTAAGAGACGATCCTTGCATTGGGGATTAGGGAGGATCCATTGTAAGTATTGGCCTATAAATCAAATTACTACGAAGACTTAAGTCATTTTGTTGTCAAATTTTAATATGAATCCTTCTAAACCTAAATTTTACAAGACTTGAGTCATTAAACAAATTGGCCCAAATATAACTATCCAAGTTGTTTGTTAATTAATTCAAGTTGTAAACTTTAACAAGAATTTAAGAGTTCAAAATTGAACTAACCGATCCGCAAAAAAGAACCGGCTGAACCTTCCTTATTGTGGTTAATCACAAATACCCCTAACTCAATCTAAATAAATAAAACATAAGTTAGGGTTAGGGTGTTAAGGACAAATATCTTGACCATGACAAATTTATCAATCTACTTCGGCTGAAGCCAGGGCCGACCAATATTAGGGGGCAAGCTTGACGATTGTCCTAGACCCCTCAAACGGACAAGGCCCCAAAATATGGTCCAAATTTACTTACAAGACAATCCTTCCAATGGGAAGGCCCAAACATGCACTAAACCTACTTAAGTAGAACTTTGTAGTAATGTGTCGTCTCTTGAGGATCGGTTAGGGTTAGGGTTAGGGTTAGGATTTACACCCTCTATGACAGTCTGTGTCGTATCTGTGCCAGTGTGTCGTGTCTGTGTCAGTGTCATGTCGTATGCATCTGTGAGAGAGAAAGAGAGATCGGGTTAGGGTTAGGTTTAGGGTTTATACCCTCTGTGACAGTCTGTGTCGTGTCTATGTCAGTGTGTATGTGTGACGTGTCAGTGTCAGTGTCATGTTCATTTGTGTATGTGAGAGAGAGGGAGAGATCGGGTTAGGGTTAGTGTCACGTCGTGTCTGTCACATGTGTGTGTGTCGTGTCTGTGTTAGTGTTTGTCACGTGTGTGTGTCGTATTTGTGTTAGTGTCATGTCGTGTCTTGTATGTGTGTGTGTGTGTGTGTGTGTGTGTGAGAGAGAGAGAGAGAGAGAGAGAGAGAGAGTTAGGGTTTACCTAGAGGAGGAGGAGAAGGAGGAGGGGGACGCCGGAGTAGGCCGCTGTGGAGGACGCCGGAGGTTGCAGTTCGTCGGAGGGGGGGAGAGGGGGGAGTTTTTGAAAAATTGGGGGAAGATTTTGATAGAAAGGGGGAAATCGAAACCTATATTAAAATTTTAGCGACGTTTAGCAACATCAACTTATGACGTCACTAATAAAAATATTTTATGACGTTGTAGACGTCGCTAAAAATGTCGCTAAATATCAAAAATTACTAACGTCGCTAAATACGTCGCTAAACGTGGCTAAATCATAAAAATCAGCGACGTTTAGCGACCTTAAATAAGCTTATAGAGACTATTCTTTTAAAAAACTGAATTACAGTTGCTAAACGTCGCTATATGTCGCCAAACAACGACTTGTAGCGACGTTTATTTTTGGAGTCGCTGAAATCTTTAATATTAGCGACATTTTACTTTGACGTCGCTAAAAACGTCGCTATTTATCATATTTTGGTAGTGAATACCCCCACATGACACTCATGTCCCCCCCAACCCATGTGCACACCTTAACACATACAAAGTATTATATTGAAATACCCACTTGGTGATGTAGCCAATGTGAGGCTATATTTACTAGTCCAAAGGCAAAAATACTAACAATAATTCATCCCAGGGCATTGAGAGAAACCTTGTGCTATAAGGCATGCTTTATATTGCACTATTTTATTTATCTCATTATGCTTCCTTATGAAGACCCACTTGTATCCAACATATTTTACATTGAGTGGTATTGGAACTACAAGCCCAAACAATATTCTCTTTGCTAAGGAATCTAACTCTTCCTATATTGCTTTTTTCTATTTTGGCTAACCAGTTCTATGTTGATACTCTTCAACAAAATACGGTTCAATATCATCACAGTTTATTATTTTAGTGGTCATTGAATGTGCAAAAATATTGTCACACCACAGTCCCAAAATAAAAAGGACTAAGCTATATAACAATGGTCAACATATACTTATTCGAGGATTTTTTAATTTAATGGAACCCCCAACTACGTATATCGCTGTACATAAGCACTAACATGGCCACAATTATACTAAATCTTAACCACAGAATAAATAAACTTTGTTGAGTACGATAAAGTCAAGTTATCAGAATATGTCAAACAGAACCATAAAGAACCTAAAATCAGTAGAGACAAAACTACTACCAAATATGCTGAAAAGAAATATAGAAAGTAAGATAACTAGATGCAGACTGTGGAAGCCCACACCAAGATGGTACCATACATAATCAGATAAACTCAGCTGGTAAGATATCCCTGTTCTCCAAATTGCGTCTAGTCCTGGCCCATAAATCTCCGGATAAGCCTGCTCGTCTAAGCCTGAATGGAAACCAGGTCCTCAGAGGGACTTAGTAAGATACATAATGTACAAACATCTATGAAATAAAGCATACAATTTCCATGGGTACTCTAGAAACATTATGTAAATGGTAATGAGAAAACGTTCGTACATATGGGAGCCTCCGAACAAGGGGATCCACGAGCAAGAAGAATCGTCCGAGCCGCCGTTTGTCAATATCAAGTGTACCAATAGTAGCCCATATGTCTAGTGAGGTGTTCTCCCCATCCAATGAATATAAAATGTGTCGACTCCTCGACACATACAATGCCTAATATGAAGGTCCAATATATAGCACAAATGAAGGTATCTAGCATGAACTATGTCGACACACGTCCCGTCGTACTAATGATCAGTTGGGTACGGGGTACGTGTCCTATATCTCCACATCACATCTCCGTGTCCATTCAAAGTGTTAGGGTTATGCAAGATATCAATATATCTATATCGCAGTGCAAGGGGAGTCTCCTAAATGTCCAGGTCGCAAAAGTAAACAAACCAACACGCAATGTTGGTTGTACCCAGAGGTATGCTCGGACGCGTAGATAAATATAGAGATAATGTAGCAGAAAAATGAACTGTAACAGAAAAATAATAATATAGCGACAAGGTATATTTGTCTGGATTCGGAAGCCGAGTTGGAATTCTGGTCCAAAGTCAGAGTCCAAAGAACCTAGAGAAAGAATTTTACGCTAATTAGTCATTTCAAGCTAATAATTTTTTTTATCATTATATATATATATATATATATATATATATATATATATATATATATATATATATATATATATATATATACCCATGCACTGGTACTGGATATAAAACTTGTGATCTGTTGTACCTAATCCTCAGCACACAATATCTACTTCCCAATTTATGGTGCTCCCTGCCTTTGAGTATTAATCCCCTAAATCAGGTCCTTCTATCATACACATATATTTTCACAAGCACAGTTAAGCCTCATATTCTCTTCTACTTTCCAAAATTTGTATGACACCATTGCCCTTCTTCCCTACATTACCTACTGTAAATAAAAACACACACACACAAACATTCGTCAACACAGCACCTTTATATATACTGCCATATAAGACATCTCCCAGTACTTCAATTCTTATATTAATTGTCTTTACACACTAACATTAGTTCCCCTCAATTTCATGTTTGTTTTAACTGAGTAAAACCCATGCTTTCTCCATCCTCCATTATCATTTAAATATAAAAAACTCACCTAAAGAAACCGTTGTTAACATTTAACTCTCACTGGTACACTGCACGAGTACCATTTCTCTACCCATATACACTCACAGCATCATTCTCTTCGCTCACACTAAGGCTTCGCACATGAATTTGAGAGGGGACACCCATATGCCATTAGCCTTCTATGTTTAATCTCAACACCTTCTGTCATCAAGTTACTGAGTTTGTCACCATTTTCTTTTTCAATCCTTTTTTTTTTGTACGGTACTGCAAGAAAAGTCTAGCTATGGTTATGTATATAGGAAAACTACTAATAATTATCAACTATACACATGATAGGAAAGAGAAACAAAGTATATATATATATATATATATACTGTCAGATTTTTTTTTTGGATAGAACTGCTTCTTAGAAGAACTAAAAATAGAGGAAGTAGTAGGGCACCTACAACTCAGACATTTGATTCGATGACAAGAAATAAAAGAGGAGGAGAGAGTTAGTGACTTACTAAATGAGAGGAGAAACTGCTTCGGAAAGAAAGGTTTTCGGAGCTGTCGAGGCCGAGCTCACCGGTGCACGTTACTCGCCGGGAATAAAGGTTGAGTTATAACCAGATGTGTAGATATTGCGGTACAATGATGTAGTCGTATAGATTATTTGACCCATGTTGCATAGATGCCGGATGAATTGTAACTTGGATTTATGACTGGTGTAGGATAACATGTGAATACGTATCGAACTCAGCTTAATAAATGTGGAAGTCTTTTATGCGACTTTGATGATGTAATGCAAAATAAAGTTTGTAGTTAATGTGAATAAAAGTTGACCTGAAGGTATGAACAAATAAAATGCATATAAATTGGAAAATAATTGATAGTAAGGATTGTGAATAATAGACTATTAAAGTAACAAGTTGGACGTGTGATTTTGAAAATTTGTGACTGGTTGCACGAATATAACATGGTATGATCGTTGCGGCTATTTTACAGAGGTGGCTCGCAATGCAACTCCGGCGTTGGGACAGTGATGAAATAGTGAACTCGAGTGGGGCTTACTAGAAGAGTGGCGGCTAGGATTTTGTGCTTCTAGGTAGGCAAGGATAGAGAACAAGCAACCATATATAGGGAGTGAGAGGGAACGGTCAGATGGACTCATGGTATGAGAGATGGGGGGGGGGGGGGGGAGGGCAGTACCTCATGCTCAAGGCTTCTGCAGTTGCTACAGAGCCATGCAGCAGAAACAACAAAATGGATGCGGCTGGTCACAATCAATTCTTTTACAAGCAGGTTCAGATATGTGTCAGGCGCTGAGTTGGTGACCCACCTGATCTGGGCTTCACAGCTGAGTCTAAATAGTATATGAAAGTTGGGCGCGATAGAAAAAAAAAACACACACACTCATATATATATATATATATATATATATATATATATATATATATATATATATATATATATATATATATATATATATATATATATACTGGTCAACGAGTTTGGTTACTGTGAGAGCACATAATGGCTGTCCCAGTTCAGTTTTTTTTTTTTAATTCTGAAACCTTTAATAAGTAGTTTTTAAGCCCAAATAACTAGAATAAATAGTATATTAATTCAGAATATTTGTAAAATAGAAGAAATTATATTATTTAAAAATAATACTAAATTTTGGAGCAAAAATAATGTCATGGGGTCGTACTAAATATTCAGAGCTATATTTTAATTATTATTTAATATAATTCAATTGTTTTAATTCATTATTATTCTGAGAAAATTCTCAAAAAAATTCAATATTCTTTTAAGGTATTTAAATTATTTCCAAGGACTTTCTATTGCTTTTAACCCTGAGTTACCCAATGCTCATTAATCTATTTCATACATTTTCTAATGATTTCATTAGGATTTTCTATTTATATAAGACTTAAAAAATTTAATTCTTAATTTTATTTCTGGGATAGCGGATGCTACAAATCTCAAGATGGTGAAGGAATACAATGAGATCACAAACACCCAAATCCTGCATCATACCTAGCAGTAGTTGTCATTGTCCAATGGTGATGATCTCTGACGAAACCATGAGTAGAACCTCCTTCTGTCGTAAAGAGTAACTACGAAAGAGTAAGGATCTCCTTTTAGAATTGACGGATTGTCTTTTTGAATCTTCTCAATGAGCACTCCAAAATAGTACCATTTTGGCCTCAAAAACGTATAATTAAACCTAATTTAGGATAATAAAAAAGAATCCTAAATGAGCCCCACCACTATCTTGGTAATTCAGATCTGATCCAACGACCTAAAATAACGCTGAAAATAATTCAAACTGTAAATTTTTTTGCGGGCAGTAGACTACCACTATACCTATATTACGGGAACACCCAAAACATCGTTTGAATTATTAGCAGTTTTCGGAATACTGATAGTATACTACCAATATAATACTGCTGCTATTTTGACTCCGTGTCACCCCAGGTTTAGACTCTGATACCCGTTGACGTTCCACGACACTCCATCACAGGCTGGATTTTCCAATAGAAGACAATTGGGCCGGGACCCCTTCTCGTTCTTTTAAAATGGCACAATGAGTGATCCGGTGGAGTGAGAGTATCCTTATGTTCCCCATTAATTAGCCCAAGAGGGAGATGGGCCTCGCCGGTGAGCCCAACGAATCGGTCCGGACCTAGCTTAGGTAATTGAGCTTCTTCTTTGGACCATGTGTGACGCAACAAATATTTTGGACCATGTTGCAAGTGCAAACTGTACCATGCAGTCTGTATTTGCAAATTGCAAGGCAAAATAGTAAAAACATGTAACCAAAAAGTTGTTAATATAGTCATGGTGAGATCTATTTAACTTATTATTATTTTTTAAATTAAGCAGCAACACTCTTTGTTCTTTTTGAAGATAATAAATTATGGATTGCTTCAACAATTTTCTTCTTCTTCTCACAAGTTATGCTTATACTTTTCGATAATCTCAAACAATATTAACCCAAAGCATTAGCATAATATTGATGGCTGTAATGTCTATGTTGGGACCAGTAAACTGTTGGGGTGCAGTCTCGATTTTGTAAATTTTGGAGCCCAAATATGATAAAAATTGAATTTGATATAATTTAAAAATCTACATTAATGTAAGATTTGATTAGATTTTAAATTTGTATTAAATATTTAATTTGACCATATTTGGACGTCTATAATTGGTGTTGGGCTGGAATATGATTCTTATTTTAATGTATTCTATTTAGAAAATTCTCTTATGACCTAAAATATGATTTCTCATCTATCAATATAGGAGTGGGGTGGAGGCACAAAGAAAACACAAGTTGAAAATTCAGGATGCTCGTCCACAGAAAATTTAAGAGAAAGTCTGTGCTTTGCACTTAGGACTTCGTCATCCAAGACAGAAGGAAGAAAGTGATCTGATCGAGGAGTCGTTGCCTTCGCTCATGGAGATTGCTACGGGTTGGTGAGTGATTTCAATTGTAATCTCTTTCTTTTATTCTTGAATGTGGTGAGGGGGTTGAATCTATTAGGGCAAATGGTTCAACATTGATTTTGTCAATCTTGTAATTTTACCTGAGTTATAAAGGTTAGAATTTGTCCACGTGACATAGTCACAGTCATATACTTGTCTTTATCTGTGCTTGGTGTTCGTTAGACATGGGTTGGTTATCTCTGGTGAGTTGGCCTAAAGTTTTCGCTGCGGACAATCTCAGACACGGTATCAGAATGTTTGCAAGGCGTATCCGATTTCCAACATCTGGTATTAGGGCTACTGATTTTGGTTATGGCAACTACGTCTATGGAGCAAAT